>JANHGC010006150.1:102560-113511 GCA_027560395.1 Boaedon fuliginosus | reverse complement strand
TCCATGTTGTAAGCCGCTCAGAGTCCTTCAGGAATTGGGCAGCATAAAAATGTAATAAATAAATAAATAAATAAATTTTACTGGTAACTACATCACTTATGGCTGTCACTACGAATAATCTTCACACTTCCCTCTCTTTTATACCTGGCTCTGACATGTCTTCCTCTTCCCTTTTAACACCTAGCTGTGACATTACACTTTTTAAAATTTTTATTCCGTGAATTAGACGAAGCGGACGGTGACCCGGGAAAGTTACACCGTGTGTTCATTTGCAACCAGACATTTTGGCTGTTATTCAGACAGTCGGCAGATGAAAAAAAAAGGGTCGGTTTCAATTGCCTCCATAACGAGCGACCCGCAATTCCGCCCGGATCTTGAAAATGGCTTCCCCAAGGGGAAAGCTCGAAGTCCCGACAATGAGACCCGCCCCCTCCGCTCTCTCTCTCTCGCGTCTTTTCTTCTCTATGGTCTTCCTGGGACTTGACGTTTCGCAGTGCAGGGGCGGCGTCGACAGTGGCAAAGCTGCGGGCCACGCCTCGGCGTTCTCCCGGCAAGCTGTGCGGCTGCAGGCAGAGGACTGGCGGGAGCGTGCCCGAGATGGCGTCTGCGGACAGCGTGGTCGAGGAAGCTGTTCCGGCTGCGCGGCGCAGCAGGTGAGGAGTCGGCGCGGGCAGAGCGCACCCGGGCGGGCATCGCCGGCGGATCCCGAGCGAGGTCGCCGCCGTCCCTCGTCCGCTTCCCCTTGGAAAGTTCCCTCCCCCGCTCCCACCACGCCACGGTTTAAAATTTCCTCGCCACAGTGCCTGCCACGTACTTCTTCCGGCTCCCATTGCAGCGCTCGGTTCTTCCTAAGCTCGGAGACACGTTGGCAGCCGAGCCCCGGATGACTCCGGGGACGGCCGGGGCATGACAGGGTGGCGCGGATTGCAGGTGGCTGGGATGAAGGGCAGGAGAAACTGCACCATGCCTGGTCTGCTTTGCCGGGCGGGGCGAGAGGGTCTTCCCTAAACGTGTCGGTTTCCCTCCGGCTCAGCGGGAGCAGAGGAGCCGCCCTGAACAGCCTTGTCGGCCGCTTGCCGCTCACGCCGTCGCTTTCCCCACGGAAGAGGACCACCAGCCAGTCGAAAACGGAGCCGCCGCTGCTTCGGACCAGCAAGCGCACCATCTACACGGCTGGGCGGCCGCCCTGGTACAACGAGACTGGCACTCCTTTCAAAGAAGCCTTTGTCATTGGTAGGGGAATCGGTGGCTGCTCCTTTGTCCTATGGGGGCGGGAGGGTCTGTTCGGATTCTTAGGAAATTTATCCAGCAACTGGGAACTTCCAACTGAAATGTATCCAACACCTTACTGGAAGTGCCAGTTTCCCTGCCTTTGGATACCTACTGGTTTCTAATTTCCCCTCCCTCCTTGAAAAATTGCAGCTTCTTGCATGGAATGAGAGTAGTATGCTGAAATAAGATTTTGTTTTAGGTGTTCTGCTGTTTTTTGGCCATATTGGTAGTACCACGCCTGCTGGGTTTAGCAGCAGGCGTGGTAATGTGCCATGTGGGCCACGTCTATGCTTGCCACTGAGTAATGCTGTTGGTGAGATCTGCATGCTGGCTTCTTTCCCACTAGGGAGATTGAAGGGGAGATCATTGGAAATCCAGGCATGCTAGGCACTAAAGAGCAAGAGGAGAGGGAACATGCCTTAGGGCTATTCCTCCAGATTGTCCTCTTCTCGTTAGCTTGTGTTAGTGGTGTTTTCGTCTTTCCCAGGCTTGTGTGGTGGCAGTGCATCTGGCAAGACTACAGTGGCCAACAAAATCATTGAAGCACTAGATGTGCCTTGGGTGGTGCTCCTCTCCATGGATAGCTTCTACAAGGTGGGCTGGTTAAAATATCTTGGCCCAACTCCCTCAGTTCCACCCCTCTCAAAGGCAGAGATGGGAAGAAGTGAGAAAATTGAAGTCTAGGAAACCACTTCTACAGTACTGATCCAGTCTGTTCTCTTCCCTGTTTTCTGATGTCTCTGGTGCTCTTCCAGGTGCTGAACAAAGAAAAGCAAGAGCAGGCTGCTCGTAATGAATACAACTTTGACCATCCTGATGCCTTTGATTTTGACCTGCTCATCTGTGTGCTACGGAAGCTGAAAGAGGGCAAGAGCGTTAAAGTTCCTGTATACGATTTTACCACACATAGCCGGAGCAAAGAATGGGTATGTAGGTGCAGGAGGATGTTATGCTATTTACAGCAATTTTTAGAAATTAAAAGGCTTCCCCTCCACTCTTTTCTGTGATGCTGTATTAACTCCATAATTCATGACCTGGTATTTTGCAATTGGCTAGAACTGCACAAATACATAAAACCTTTTGGTTGAAGGGCTTGTTATAGGCCAGATGCAAGTCACCCAAGCTCCTTTAGAGAGTGCAGAATCATAGCTCCAAGCATCTAGCATACATCACCAATAGTGAAAATTTCTGGGAATGGTTCACATGTGGAAACTTTAGATTCCTCATTCCTGAGATAGGTTTTCTATTCCAATATGAAACTGGAACATCTCCCTAAAATGACTATATATCTTCTACATAAAGACATTACATTGATCTGCCTCAATGTTTCTCAACTATGTAGACTTCAGCCCCTAGAATTTCCCATTCATTTCACACCTTCTCAAACTGCAGAGGTTGGTCTACGTTACCAGTTTAGTTTCTCCAGCTTTGGGAAAAAAGAGTTTCTCACAGTTAGGAAAAATAATGCAACCTGATTCTAGCCGTTTTTATAAAAAGGACTATTGGTACACATCCCATTTATTTTGTTACAACTTCTTTCAATCGGTGAAAATAATGCTGCAGTGTTTAAATTAAAAAAAGTGTTCTTTATCTTAGCTGCTACGTTAGCCTGAATTGGCAGACATTTCTTCTTTTGGAGCCTGATGAGGTTCAAATGCTGCAGGATCTTTGGAAGGAAAACTGCATTTGTCTAACTGTATTCACAGAATGTCTCACTTTGCATTTTCAGTTCTAGTTTCACGTAATGAATTCCATCTTGGTTTTTGAAATGCAAGTTTTTCTAAAGCAGTTTCTAAATAAAATCAAAATAGAATAGAAATTAATATGATCTGAAAAGAAAGCTCACCAATATTTTTCTGATGTCATTGGTTGATTTTCTGAGTCCATCTGGGGTAGGCTTTGCTATGGTAATATATTATTATTATTATTATTTATTGGATTTATACCCCGCCTCTCTTCACCCAAAGGGGAACTCGTATTCATTGTATAGTATAGTATTCATTGAATGCCTGATCTGTTTCATTTTGGGGACTGAAGACAGATAATAGAATTATAGTTCTGCTCATTAGGCATCTTAGTTAAGTTATCAGACTGAGGATGAATATATTTCATTCACTACAAGAAAGGTGGCAAATAACTTCAATAAATAATATTTATGGAATACTGTGGACCATTCCATTTTGGTGTTGGAGAAATGACTTATCACTCTTTCCAGAAGCTGATGGTCACAGGATGAAAATGGTGCTGCTAGAGGCTTTTTTGTCTCCGTAGGTGATTTGAGGGCTGGAGTAGAGATACAGCAATCTAACAATCTAACAAAGCTTTCAAATGTAATAGCGTTACAGTACGAGAAAGAACTTAGTATGAAAGAGAGGGCATCATAGTGGAATTGAGCTTGGTTCCTTGTAAGTAAGAAGTTTCCCTGTACCCAGGAAGAGTGTCTTTGATCTGACTTTCTTCTGGGTTCTGATTTCTCTCCCTGGCTTTCATTGACACATTATTTCTCCTTTCTTTGCAGAAAACTATCTATGGAGCCAATGTAGTTGTATTTGAAGGTATCCTGTCATTTGCCAATAAGGAGCTTCTACAGGTACTAAATAAGGCAAAGATAACACACATGAGTAGGGCATGGACCAACTTGGGTAGATGGGCTCCCTATTAAATTTGTGTCATAAATCCATCTACTTTGTGGGAAGTAACTTGTAAATGAATCCCTCAAAGATGCAGGCATTTGAATAAGTTCTGAGGTGAGACTTTGGCCAGATGCCTGTCTCTAGTTTTTCCCCTTCCTTGTGACTTCTGCAGCTCCTGGACATGAAAGTTTTTGTGGACACAGACTCAGATATCCGGCTTGTACGGCGGTTGAAGCGGGACATCATGGAACGGGGGCGGGACGTGACAGGCGTCATCAAGCAGTACAGCAAGTTTGTGAAGCCAGCCTTTGAGCAGTACATTGAGCCTACAATGCAGGCAGCAGACATTGTGGTGCCTCGAGGTGAGAGGAGGAGGAGGAGGAATGGCTGTTGATTTGTTCAAGTTGCAACATTGGGCATGTTATGTGCCAACACTCATTGTAGGATACTCAGGAATGAGTGTGAACACAGACAGAGAGCCCGCTTCATGTCAAAATATGACTACAATTTAGTCTCCTGGTTTCTAGCCCAGCACCTTAGCCACCACACCAAAAATGGTTCTCATAAAAGGTCTGAGAGATTAAAAACAAGTATTAATGTGAGACCTGCCATTGATTTATGAATGGTAATGGTGAAATATTACCTAAAGGGCAGACATCCCTACTTCAGAACCTCTGGATTTTCAAATTTCTTTTTTTTCTTCTAGGTGGAGAGAACTTTGTGGCTCTGGACTTGATTGTTCAGCATGTTCATAGCCAATTGGAAAAGGTGAGGAGAAGTAGTCCTGGGGAGGGAAAAAACATCACTGCTGCAGAAAGCCCCATTCCCACACGGTTACTCCTCCTTGTTGCCCAGTATCTGCGTTTTGTTATTATAGCCCAAAGGACTATTCACTCCCTGCCAAGAACTTATCCTTTCCCCATATCCTGGAATGGCATCCAATTCCTGGCCGTTGCTTCCCTGTATTAGCCACAAAGTAAAGATTGTGGCTTTGGGTGTCCCTAGAATCCTTCCACTCCCAATGGCCCCACCTACCACATGGTTTTTGTCCCCAAATTAGTAAGCAATAGGGAGATGGGGAAGAATGGCGCCACCATTTTATTATTTTAGGCTTGGCCTTGGGGCAAATGTTGCTGTGTGCAGTGACCGGCTGTTCTGTTTTGTTTCACTTCCCACTACTCCCTGCCTTGTAATACTGACTCCTGGTGTGGGCTCCTCCTCCTACCGCCCAGCGTGAAATCACAGTCAGGTATGGTGGCACCCTTAAAGAAATAGAGCTAGATCCTTCCTCCTCTTCTCTTCTCTCCCCCACCTTCTTCATCTTAGTATTGTTCTCTGACACCCATCAAGCCAGCCAGTGGGAGAGCAGCTGGGTATTGGGGAAGAATTGCTGGCACGATCTGGTGGGAATATGCAAGGAGATCAATACAGGCAATTGCTTAGGCTGAAGATTCCTTAATGGGCGTGTGCAAACCTCTGACCGCTTTGGAACCTCACTCGAGCATGTTAGAGTTGTGCTCTTTTTACTGAGAGTTCATCTTTGCTGTCTTTAGAATCAGACTTCTAAGTAGAGCTCTCAGGAAGGGTGCTGCTTGATAGTCTCACTTTTTCCTCCATGTCAAGGAAATATTCATTGCCAAAGGTATTATTTTGTGTATGATAACATACACAATGATATATGGGGCTGTATTAAATGGAGTTTCAATACATTTTGAATTCCAGCCACATTTCCACAAGTGTAACTTGCATACCAAAATGGTATACCTTTCAGCGAGGTTGGGATGGAGAAGAGGAAGTTCATTCAGTCGTTTAAGACTACTTGCAGTGAGCTACTAGGATCCCAGCTGCTCTCCCAGTTTTGGTACTGTGGGAGCGTTCTGCTGTTCCTCTGCCCCATGTCTCAGGCAGGAAGCTGCTGCCTTGTTGCCCCTCCTAACACACTCTGTCTATCTGTCTCTCTTCTGTCCTGCTGGGCCTGGGCACCTGCACCAGAGGAAGCTACGCTGGCATATGTGAGGACACTTGGTCTCCTTTGGCTATTTCCTGCTGCACCTTCCTCTCCTTGTGTACTGTGTTCCATTTTGAGGGGATGGTGGGAATGGAGCAAGACTGGGGGGGGTCTCTTTCTGCTATTTCCTGTGCTCCTGTTTTTTTAATCCAGTGGTAGAAAGATAACATAGCTGTGCCTGATTTTCATGAGTGGGCACTGGAGACTTTGGTGTGCTGTAGTTGCTGGGTGAAGTAAGAGCAATTTATAATTGCTCATAATTGGTTTCATGACACTATTTGTCTTATTAGAAACAGGGAGGGGAACCTGAATTTTCAGAATTTATTTTGGATCCAGTTTTCTTCCTTTGTGCACAGATGTTGGGGGGGGGGAGGGACCATATGAGCAGAAATGATGTTTTGCATGCAGAGCTGTTATTGTAGGGCCAGCAGATTCTTTGCTTCCACGTGACTCATTATTCTTATTTTTTGCACAGAGCAGCCTTGGCTTCTGCTCATCAGGGACAACCATTGCCAACAACCTTAAGTGTCTTGGAGAGCACACCGCAGGTTCGGGGGATGCACACTATTATCAGGTACTAGGCGAGATATATCATTGGGGGTATGCTTGTCTCTGAGACAGGCTATAGGCCTTTGGAGAGGGAAAAGTCCAACAGTTTGTGTTTAAGCAGCTAAACACAAGAGGAACATCAGAGCTTCTTAAGGAAAAGATGAAGGGCTTGGGTTTCACAGGCAAATTCAGAGCTGTCAAAAGTCAATGGGGACAGGCTTGCTAGATGTTTTCTGGTATGGAATCCTAGCATGGAATAATATTTCTTTTACTTCCGTTTGCAGGAACAAGGATACCAGCAGGGATGAATTCATATTCTACTCCAAGCGCCTCATGCGGCTGCTGATTGAACATGCCCTTTCCTTTCTACCACTCAAGGTATGTGCTCCTCCTGCTCATTTAAGATCACACAGAAATACACTCCAATTATCTTACAAGTGCCAACAAAGATGCCACAGGCCCTTTAACCTTCTATCTGCATATGGGGTGATTATTGTGTTTTTTGGTTCAAGCATGCCTCAGCAAGTAGCCTTGCGTGGTTGCCGATTTGGCCTTGCCAGCTGCTTTTGTTCCAATCAGCCATTGTCTTGACTTTTTCAGCCAGTTACTGTAGAGACACCACAGGGGACAGTTTATGATGGAAAGAGATTTCACAGGCAGCGGGTAAGTGATTTTTTTAAAAAAATTGCCTTAAAGGGGCCTGTGGGATAGTATCTTTGTAGGACAGAATAGGGGAAAGGTGGTGAATAGAATAATAATAGAATAACTGAGTTGGGAGGGACCCTGAAGGTCATCCAACCCCTTGCTCAAGCAGGAAACTCTATACCATTTCAGACAAATGGTTGTCCAATCTATTCTTTAAAACTTCCAGGGTTGGAGCACCTACAATTTCTGGAGGCAACTTGTTCATCAATTGTTTTGTCAGGAAATTTCTCCTTGATGCTAGATTGGTTCTCTCCTTGATTAGCTTCAATGAATTGCTTCTTGTCCTGCCCTCAGGTGCTTTGGAGAATAGGTTTACCCCCTCTTCTTCATGGCAGCTCCTTAAATACTGGAACACCGCTATCATGACACCCCATTCCTCCTTTTCATTAAACTAGTGAAGTTCAGTCTGTTTTCTATAGATTAGGACTTTCAGTGAGTCTTGCTTAGAAAAGTCTACTTTGGTTAGTAGCTGCTGAAGATGCAGCTGGGATTTTCTTCATGCAATCAAGGCCTCTGTCACTGTGTTACAAATACATAGCCATGTTTTGCAGCACTAGATTGACAAGGATCTTGGAAGACAGCTGTTTTCCCCTTTTATAGATCACTGGAGTCTCCATCCTGAGAGCAGGTGAGACCATGGAGCAGGCTCTTACAGCTGTCTGCAAAGATATTCGCCTGGGAAAGATTCTCATCCAAACCAACCATGACACAGGGGAACCTGAGGTGAAAAACATGGAATGGGGTCTTTTGGGAGGGAGTTAGATAAGTTTTGAGATGAGGCTGAGTTGTGGCTAAGATTATTCTTCTGAATTCTTTTCTGCTCTTGCCAGCTGCATTACCTCAGGCTGCCCAAAGAGATCAGTGAAGATTATGTCATCCTGATGGATAGCACTGTGTCTACAGGAGCTGCTGCCATGATGGCTATTCGGGTGTTATTGGTATGTTGAGGCCCAGTTACACGAGATGAGTGGTTGGTTGGTTGGAATTCTTCTCTCTTGATGTTGTGAGGCAAGACAGACTGATGGATATAACTAATATGGATTGGGGTTGCATACATGAGAGGGATTGATGGTTAAAGTTGTCATTGAAAATGGTTTGGAGAGCTCAAAATAATTTGACCTGCAGTCTGGATGGAGTCTCGGATCATATAGGGACTGCTCACAAGTGCTGTATCCCACAGGATCACGATGTACAAGAGGATAGGATCTTCCTACTGTCTCTGCTGATGGCAGAGATGGGAGTCCATTCTGTGGCTTATGCTTTTCCCCGTGTGCATATCATCACCACAGCTGTGGACAAGAGAGTCAATGAGGAATTCCACATCATCCCTGGCATTGGTAAGCAGTGGTGGTTTTCTGATGTTTTGCTCTGGCTGGTTTGGTGAGCCTGAGTGGCACAGATCAGGCATTGTCTAGCTGTAGCATTCATGTTCTGATAAGTGATTTTAACAATCACGTTTGTCTTAGGTGAGGACACTGCAAGATTAGCACTTATTGTTTGATGCAGTGTGGTGGGTATTTCCATGGGCCAGAAAGAAGTTCCTGAGCTGCATTTTTTACAAGCATGTAATTCATGTTTTATTAGGGAACTTTGGAGACCGTTATTTTGGCACAGATGGCACCATCCCCTGGTATGAAAATGACGACATGGATTGCTGACCTATTCTGCTGGACAAGGCTTTATTTCTTGAGTATTGGGTGTCTCTTCTTGGCTTGACTACAGGCATAATGCTATTGCCCTGGTCCTTTCTTTTTATAACTACAGGCTCTACTAGACTGCTCAGCAGTGGTGCAATTTTGATAGCACTTCCTGCTATAATACACCAACTGGGATGGAAACGTTGCTGCTGCTACCACCTTCCCATTCAGTCTCCTTCATATTTATTGGTATTTATTGGGGCATTTACTCCACTGTAGAACTGCTTCCCATCTTTTCTCTCTTTTTTTTTAAAGGCAATACTTTTATTATAAAATAATATAAAGAATAAAAGAATTCGTATGAAACGTGACTTCATTGTGGGCAGCAGCATCATGGGCGCAAGCGGTGGGAGCGAGGTGAGGCGCTATTCTGGGAGGCTTCCATGGCGCCCGGCTCCATTCTTCCTTCAGGGACTTTCTCTTGGATTTGACTTCAGGAGGCTCCATGAAAGGATCTCTTTGGGTCACCAGGTTGCTTTGATCCAGCTTCAGTGTGTAGCTTCAGCAGCATCTTGTCCCTCTATCAAGGATGCTGTAAGAAAGTGTATCCGTGCAAATCCATTGGATTTTTCACTGATCTGCTGAGCTACTGTGTCCTTTTATACGTGTTTCCTCACTGGCTGATGTGCAATGCAAGCAGGCTTCTGCACGTTGAGCTGGGGTTCCTCTCTAAAATAATTCAGTGCTGACTTACACAGGATCCTGTGATCTTGACAGCTGTGTGTAAATTGCACTTGTCCACCCTAATTTGTGACTGCACAAGCATTTGGGACCATAGTGTTGCTATAAGGGACCGCTAGAGGCAAGTGCTCTACACCTAAAGTCAATACTACCGTATTATTAGTGAAAGCCAGAGCTACATTTGCCTTCCAAACCAAAAAGTGGCTATTGGCCTAATATTAGGCCCCCAACCTGTATTCCTTTATTATCCTGATTTGTTTTTCAGTACTGTACTCAGCTGACTTGGTTTTTTTTTAAATGCCATAATAAAAGATTTACAGTGCTTTATCTCTTTGTAATTGGGATCTCTTTGCTGGATGTCTTTCAGGTGAAGAGAGGGAAATATGGGGATGTCATTTACATCCTATTTGTTCAGTGCAGAAGATAGAATCATCAGAATGACAACTAAATCTTGCAATACAACTGAATTATAAAATATCTTGAAAGAGCTACAAATTATAATTTAGTGTTTGTTGTCACTGTTATCCAGTGACACGGAGTTGAGCACAGCTCTATGGCATCTAACATTGCTGCCAATATTCAACGTTTGGTAAACTGAGGAGAGAAGGACACAAGTACTTGGTTATTAGATTGCCATTGGCAGGATCTGTTGTTCAGTAGGCACAAAATCATTGCAAAACAATGTCTCAATCCCTACCATCTTGGTCCAAAAGGAAGTCATTGTATGAAGTGCCAGGAAGGCAACACCCTTTTTTTAAGTACAGATGGGTAATTCATTGGAGCAGCAAATATTTTCAATTCCGTATCCAAATTGGGAAAGGACCAAAACAGTCCACTTCAGGATTATTTACAGATGCAATCTTTATGACCTCGGAAAAAGACACTTTCAAAGCAAAAGGGGGTGTCTTCAAAAGGGGGTGAGGGATTCATCACTGTTGTTCTCAAGACAGAAATAAATTCTCCCCTCTGAAATGTTTAAGGTAAAAAAAGGTAAAAGGGTTTCCCTTGTCGAGTTGTGTCTGACTTGAGGGTAGTGCTCATCTCTATTTCCTAGCCAAGGGAGCCAGCATTGTCCAAAGATACTTTTGTGATCATGTGCCTGGAATGACTATATATTAGGGGTGGGCAAACTTTTTGGCTCGGGGGCCACATTGACTTTTAAAAATTGACAGACCAGCAGGGCCAGTATCAGATGCATGCATACCAAGTCACATGACCACATAGCCACGCCTGCCCAGTCACATGACCAGATAGCCACACCCATCCAGCCGCATGGCCACATAGCCATGCCCACCCAGCCACATGGCCACGCCCACCAAGCCAAAAAGGGTTTTAAAAAAACCCTCAAATTTAATATTAGTAAAATATTTTATTAATTGAAATGTACAAAATTAACAAAGTAACTT
>JANHGC010006150.1:63423-76194 GCA_027560395.1 Boaedon fuliginosus | reverse complement strand
GAAAGGAATCTTCTGCTGCCCACTGCCGGTTCCCATCTCTATTTTTTTTAATGAAAAGAGACATGCATCAGATAGATTTCACCATGCCTCTTATTTTCTGCAGGATCACAGACATGTCCAAGGTATCCATGAGTAACCGGCCTGAGTCTGGCTATGAAAATATGGACCATTTCTCTATCAATGTAGATCACGTTGCTGAAATGCTGAGAACTATTGAATTTCAGACAGGTGAGAATGGCTGGTCTGAAACATTTTTGCTGGAGTAAGGGGAGAGGATGCATCCATTGCTGTTCCTCCATTTGAGTGGCATTCTCTTTAATTTTTTCATTAACTTACACGTTCTCTGTCTAAGAAGGAATTTGACACCAAAGAACTGAAACCCTATCTCTAACTCTGTAGGGTAGAAATTAAGCCATTATCTACGGAAGGGGGTGTTGCAATGAAAGGTATCTGAAGAGTGGAGAACAAAGAGCCCATGTATTATTGGTGGATGGGGATAGATGGAATTATTTAGATTATCTCAAAGAGAACGATACAAACAGTTTTGAACTTGACTCAACAAAATCTCTCAGCCCCCTAAACAGAAATCACATAAAATGACAAGACATTGTCTGGACCATTCAGTAGTTTAAACATCAGGCATTTGAAAGCAAGACTGATGTGTAATCAGGTAATTCTGCAGACCCTCAACATTTAACTATTTTGGGGTTTGAAGGAAATAGATATTTGGCTCATGGGTGCAAAAATCAAGAGCAACAGCAACCCAATAAAGAATTCTGGGACTTGTTCAGACAACATACCTAGAGTAAGTCAGCTAAAAGTTTAATGTCTATATTTGCACAGGATATAAAACTAGCATATTATGCAAATCCAGAAAATGGATCAGTAACCAGGTAATACATGCAGTTTAAAGCCTTAGTGCTGGTGTATTTGGGGAAAAAATATTAAAAAGTTATTTTACTTTAAACTTTTTGGGGGGTACATTTGCATCACAAGCTTTTTTAAAAGTGAATTCCTGCATGTTGTGAAAGGATATTATTGAGCAAGATAGGATATTAATACGGACAACAAATTTACATTAAAACTAAAGGACTTTCTTTACTCAGAAGATTAAAGGATTTGGTTTCCCTTTTGCTTTTTGTTTAGAGTTGTCTTCTCAAAAATGTATTTAGAACACGTATGACTTTATACAAATTATACAAAATCTGTACAGTAATTATGCATTGTGTGTGGGGAACTGAAGCATATTTTTGAAAGGTCTGTCTTCAGAAAGCATGTTGGAAAATCTGTGTTTAGAGATTCAAGATAGACAAATAACACAAAGTTGTCATTTTCACATATGCCTGCTTCCCACCCCCACCCTGCTTCCCTCTCAGATACTTCTGGAGAGGAAACTGAGTCTGAAGGAATTATCCCAGAAGGAAGTGGTGAAGCTGGAGAGGAAGACCATCCAGAAGGATCAGAGGGGCCTGAAGGAGCAGAAGGTGAGTTGAAAAACTGAACTGAGAGATGAGTGGAGTTGTAATGTATAGCTCTGACCTGCCTGGGGATGCCTTGAGATTTTGCCACGGCAAGGCCTTGATCAGAAAGTCCAAATGATTTTTTCTTCTCACCTGCTCTGAGCCACAGTTTTCTTAGAAATGTCCTTATTATAATCTACTCAATATTAAGAACCTGCAGAAGAAAACATCCTCAGGCATTATTTTAATATATTTAGCTCACTTAAGCACAGTTGAGTTAATAGATTAAAATAATGCCTGAGGATGTTTTTTTTCTGCAGGTTCTGGAGTCACGTATAATGGAAGTGAGGCTATTTTTGCCTGTGATTTTACAATCACAGTTCTGAGTACTTCTGTCCTTTCCTGTTGAGCTAACCTCAACCTTAGCTGTGAAATGTAGAATCTCAGTGTCATGTATCTCTTTCTCTCTCTAGATGGAGAGAACCTGTCTCGATTCAGACCAAAGCCACCTAATATACCACCTCGGGGTAAGTCCCCCTTCTCCTGGACACTTTCTTTAATTGGCAGACAATGAGAGGGCCAGGGGGAATATGAAAAGGAATCTTCAGGGATGAGTCCCAGCAACCAGATGTTCTCTTGGTGGGATGCTTACATTGAAAGATTCTAGGGATGATCAGAATGGAATTTTCTGCCATGTGGTTGATTCTTTTGTGTACTTTACCTGGCGCTGTGCTATAGAGAAGACAATAGCCTAGCTTCTTTTATCACAATCTTTTTCAATGATATGAAAAAGGGTGAGGTGGAAACACAATGAAAAGAAATACACCATCAGCCAGAATTGGAGGAAGGGAATAGAGCAGGTTCTACTGTTTCCAAAGCAGCAGGGAAATAATTTTCCTTCCTAACCCAGAAAAAGTGGGCAGAATTCTGGTAATTGATGACTATTGATCTTTGGCTATTTTGGATCTTTTTTCCTGCTCCTTAGGCTTTGGGTTTTCCCTGGCAAAGTTTCTCCCAGCGGTCACCCTCTTGTTCCCTCCCCCAACTCTTAACTTTCCAAGTATATAATGGAATTTAAAGAAGAGGGTTTGTTATGAGGAAAGAATAGCGTGCTCATTAGTGAGCTTTCCTGCTTTGACTGCGACATTCACAAGACCTGGATCCGCTAGGGAGCACTCTGGCACATTTTATTTCCCACTGGATGTGTATCTTATTTCTTCCATCAGGACAACACTGAAAAGTCATTTTGAAGACAGAAGCAGCTGGAGAATGTTCCGGTCAGCCCCATCCTATGCTTCTTCCTCTACTCCAGCAGAAGTTTTTCTTGCTTCCCACTAAGTTTTCTTTCTCCATACATCTTTTTCTTGCTTCCTTCTATGCCCCCTTTTTCCCTATACCATTTGGCTTTTTAATTTATGGAGATAATAAAGTTGTGAGTTATTTGCTAACAGCAATTCTGGCAAGGTTTGTTTGGCGAGAGAGATTCTGTTGGACCCCTTTCTTAGGAGGAAAAAATGGAATCCATAAGCATGGTTAGTGATGTTTTCCATAGGATGCTCATTCATAAACTCCTGCATTTATCATTCACGGAGGCTACCTAGTTCTTTACTCCAGAAGTTTACCTACCAGAAGTGGGTTTTTTAAAGCCACCAACAGAGCTTTTAAGCATGGCTTTAGCCTGGTTTAGAAACACTTCACTCTGAACCCTCACATCCTACTCCTGGGTTAAGGAAGGGGTAACGTATTCCATCCTTTGAACTTGGATGAATCTAAATATTACTTTGACTGGTTGCAAATTTACACTGAGTGAGGAAAAGTGTCATCTCTACATTTTGAGCACTGATTCTAGGCTACTGGAGGTGGGAGGACAGAATTGGGAACAAAGGATTAGGACCCCAGGAGAGGAACAGAATTGTCTAACTGGGCTGGAACTGACTAAGGAAACAGTGATGGAGTATAAAAAAACAAACATAGGAAGAAGGAGCTGGCAATCTGCCAAAGGGAAAAAAAAAGACCTCATTTTGCTAGAGAAGTCCTGCTCTGCCTGAAATGTCTTCTACCTGGCTTTAGACAGAAGGAATTGGTGGAAAAGTCCAGTTCTTCCATGGATGGGAGGTACGTTGGAGCAGGAGAACATCAAAAGTGGAATTTCATATTCTGTAGATACAACTTTAGTGAGATGAGTGGCCATTTACATTATTTACATTAAAAAAAAACTAGGAAGGAAGTCTAATCTGCCTTCCTGATCTTCTGTTTTCAACTGATCAGAGCACCCTCCAACTAGGGAAAAGGCAAAAAGTTGCTCATCGTTAGTATCAGCAACCAACTCAACAGCACCAGTGAAAAGATTGGTTTGGAAGGTGCTTACGCTTTTTAGTGGGTCTAGGCAGTGCCGCTGTCCATGGTGCTACTCTAGTTCGAGTTCAAGTACTGTACAGCCAGTGCTCCAGGACAAGGGAATTTGTGGAGAGGGAGGATCAGTGGGGAATTGAGACACCCCGTATAGCTAGTATATATGGTGCTTCCATCTCCCAGTCTAGTTGACATGAAAATGCCCAATTCTAGCCTATATTTTGGAGTGCAATGCAGTGTTCCCTTAGATGGAAAGAGTACCCTGGTTCTGAAAGCATTTGAATTTTACTTGAGTTTAGCTTTGCATAGGGTCTGACCAAGGTTGACCTGGAAAAAATCAGTGATCTGATTCAGGTTTCCTTTTGCCTCAAGACCCAAGTTCTGTCTGCATTCCTGTAAAGCAGATTGAAATAGAGACACATCTGAATTTGTAGATCTGTGGGAATTTCGTTAACAAGACTAGCATTTTACTTTCCTCCATCAGCATTCCTTTACCTCTCCAAAGTTGATTAACTTTGGGTAGAGTTGACTTACAGTACCAGGAGATTGATTAAACTTCATAATACACACACAGCATGGCTCATTTAATTTTGGTTTGATTGATTGCTGAGTTTGCCATATTCGAACCCAGATGATTCATTAACCCCAGTTATGTAATGTGCGACCGCAGAAAGTATGTTAATTCAGTAAATCAGTGTGAAGTCATATGATGTAAACCCTTCTAGTGAACTGAAGGAGCTTCTTGGATGAGAAGCGAAAGGTTTTCAAGGAAAAGAACCAAGAAAGTCGAATTGTTTTTTGGAAAAGCACCTTCGGGACCCAACAGTTTATATCAAGACAACAAATCCTGACACCTCACAGCTCAGGACCACCAATGCAGCCCAGGGCGGAACCTCGCTCCTTCCCCATCCCAAATCAACAGCCCGCACTCGGAAACCGTTTGACGCCCAAGAAGTTTTATTTCATAAACAAATGTCTTCTGCGAAGGCGCCGGAGTTGGGGCAAGCGGTGCCGAAGGAAGCGCGGGGCGATTCAGTTGCTGGATTGGCTCACCAAGGCGAGGTTCTCGCGCGCGCCCTCGCAGACGGCTTCACTTGCCTACCGAGTCCAAGAGTTGACGGTTCAGCTCTGCCTGGGCTTGCTGGCTCTGCGCCCGGGAGATCTCCATCATGTGGCGGAGGAGGTGGAAGGTGAGGTCGATCGAGAGGGGGGGATCGTGGCGTTTGAGCCGGTCGCTCAGTTCGGCGAGGCGTCGACGCAGCTCTCCCTCCGGAGATAGCCGGTGCAGAGATCGCAGCAACAGGCTGGCCACGTCTGGCTCGGGAACAGGTTGCAGTGGCTGGCGGGATCCGGCGCGGTTTTCCTCGGGGAACCGCAGCCGCAGGGTCAGGTCGCTCTCTGCGCTGCCCTCGAGGTCGACCGGTGGTCTGGCTCCGAGGGACACTTGCAAGACCAGGAGGAGCAGCGAGGCCAGGAGGCTGGGCAGCTGCGCCCGCCTCATGCTGAGGCGGTCCGGGCCTGGTAGAAGAGACAGGGAGGTTTTGGAGACAGCGAGACCCGGACAGCTGGTGCAAAGCCACCGACCTTCCCCCCTAAAGTTGACGAGAATCTGGGCAACCTGGCTAAGGTCTACTTGAGAGATGCTCTCCTAAGCAACCCGGACGGAGGACAACATCCCGAGGACATCTCCAGCCCTCTCTTGGCGATCCAGTGCCAGTAGGGGGTGACACTGAGCTGGCAGTCTCAGCACCTGAAGGCTGACGGGGTTGCCTGGAGGATCGTCTTAGCCTCCGCTTCTTTTTCTCTTCCCGCCCCCCGCCCCCCGCTCCCCGCTCCCGCCTCAGCCTCAGGTGAAGGGAAGCAACTTACCGCGATGTGTCCTTGCGGAGCCGGGAAAAGGGTGCTCGGAGTCGCTGGCGGGTTCTTTATATATAGCAAGCCGGGAGATCCATTGACGTCAGTGAGGAACATGGACTGATTGCTGATGGTGCGGGCGGTGTCCCCCGATAGACCCTCTTGGGACCTGAGTCTGGGTGGGAGAAGGTGTCCTTGTGCTTTGTTACTGGGTGCCTGCTCCCCACCCTCCTTCGGATGATTTCAGCACTCATGCAAGGCGTCTCAGAGTAAATTCACTCTTTGCAGATCTAGTTTTTCTCACCTGCTTCCCAGGTCCTAAGACTCTGGTCCTAAAAATGCTGGAACGACTCTCAAGGCACTTATGCCAGGGAGACCAGCTGAGCCCCCTGAAAGTGTTTGTGATTCTCTACCCACCTCTGTGTTAGAGCTCTATCATATAGACCAGCTTTTTGATATTTTCATGTTTCTTCTCGTCATATAATCAATCTTAATACAAAGCCTCTACCTTCAAACATGCATGAATGTCAACCTTGGGTTGGCTGCGTTAGAAGATACTGCCTCTACCACTTAAACAAATTAATATAAGCAGAAGCTGTGATGAACTTCAAAACTGAAGTTGACAGACAAGTAATTCTGATTAGTCTGAGAAAATTCCATAGGAAAGGATCAGGAAGTCATAGGTAGGAACGGAGGTGAACGTATCAGCTTTAGCTGGTAATCTCTCCAGCATTTTTGAATAACAGCATCTTAATAGAACGGATCAACCACAGCCCATACAAGAGAGGAAGATGTTGTGACTGGAAAGCAAATCTGAAGAACTGGGCAAACTTGGCCAGCCAGTTAAAATCTCTTGAGGGGCAGTAAGGTAGGAGAGGACAAGAGGACAAACACAAAAAAGACACCATTTTTAATACCTTATGGAAGGTAACAAGGACCGGGAGGCACCATTATTTCAGAAGAAAAGAACTACTATGGAAGATGTAGAACCATGACCTTGAATTGCATCCTGAAGCTTATTAGGAGATATTGCAGTGCACAAAATAATAACGTTAAATGGGCATATTGTGGTGCACACATCTGACCCACTGCATTCTGAACCAGTTAGTTTCTCGATATTCTTCTAGGGCAGCCCTATTTAAAGTGTATTACTGTAATTCAACCAGAAGGTACTAAGATCTGAACGATGGGGAGCAGAGACACCCGATCCAGGGACAGACAAAATTGACATATCATTTGACACATCAATTGAAGATCAAAGGCAAAAACCCTCCTGACTATAATTGCCACCCATTTCTTAATCAGGATTTGGAAGGGCAAGAACAATTGTCCAGTGAGTCGGACAATTTATCCAAACAAGCTAACAGTAAACAACAGTCCAATCAAGGAACCATCAAAACTACTTCCACCAACATTGACAGGGCAACCCACTAGTATATTAAATGAGAGTAAATAAACCCCCTGTCTACTACTACTGATGATATTACCTAGTTTGGTAATGAAATGTCTGCAAGAAAACAACTAAGCTCAGGGAACACCAAGGGCCCCACCTAGATAAGTCCAGAAGCACAAATTATCCCACTGTGGGCACTTTATGTGAAGATCTAATTTTCTTCTTTGAGAAGGCTCTAATCGTGAGAAAGGTGGAAGGAAAGAGAAGAGAATGAAAAGCAGCAAGGTGGGTGAACTCAGTTACAACAGCGATGATGGGGCTGTCTTTGGAAATGCTGAAGGACCAGAATATCATTGAGAAAAATCTATTGATGTTATGACTGAGAACAGATGATTGTACAGAATTGATTGTAAAAAATTATGGTTGAACATATTGTGGGAATCTAGCCAGTATGTCTTAATACTATTGAGCAACAATATAGTTTATTTGCTTGGAAGTTGGTTATGCATGCACAACTATTATATTTTGTTAGGCTGTTGTGTGAGTGTGTTAAATCTGATAAGCTACCCAGTTCTCTGCAAGAGTAGCCTCCGTCCTGTTATAGAAACTGTCAAGTCCTGTACATTATTTCCCACCCACCACCCCCGTTATTATTTCGGGCTCTCTTCCATTGGCTGGAGCACGCGGACCGCTGGTTTGGTACAGCGGCACGAAAGGCCGATCCAGACGATCCGAGCTTCTCTCTACTTTCCCCTCTCCGCTTCCCATTCACCCCCTCGTGCTACTTGGCCCCAATAGGAAGGCAAACATCCGCTAGCGAATGCCATCCTTTGGGCAAACACCGGCCAAGTCCGCCGCCACGAAGCGAGGAAGCGGCGATGATTGGCTGGCGGGGCGGCCCTGCAGAGAGGCTCGACAGCGGGAGCGCGGGCGAGCGAGCGACCCCTCTCCAGCGAGCGCCCGGTGCCCTGGGCCTGCGTAAATAGCGGGCGTGAGGAAGAGCGCGCTCGTGACTTAAAACTTCAGCTCTGTGAGGAGAGACGGGGCTCTGCTGAGCAGCCTTTCCCCTCATCCTCGGAGGGTAAAGCGGCTCTGGAAAGGCGGCGCAGGCTGGCACCCACCCACCTACCCACCCCCGCATTAAAAAAAAAAAGAAGCGAGAAGCGCTACTTTCTTCTGGACGCTAAAGCAGAAGAGCCCCGGTTGTTTCATCCCGGAGTTATGGAAGCAGAGGGGAGCCATCCATTAAAAGTCAAGAACATGGCGACGGTTTTCTTGCTGCCGCCAGGCAAAGCAGAGGGGCTGCACGGGGGAGCGTCAAGGTCTCCTCAGTGCTGGGTTGGCCAATTTCGTTTTAAATGCAGGCCCTCTGGGATTTTGGCCTGTTCAAGCACCTCGTAGTAGTTTGCAGAGGCAGTGCCCCACCAGCAGCAAAGATATAGCTTTCCTTTATTACCCCCCAACTATAGGTAGTCCTCAACTTACAACAGTGCATTTTGTGACCGTTCAAAGTTACATCACTGACAAAAGTGACTTATGATCGTTTTTCACACAACTGTTGTAGCATCCCATGGTCACGTGATTTACATTTGGGTGCTTGACAACTGACTCACATTTATGACAGTTGCAATGTTCAGGAGTTATGTGATCCCCTTTTGCGATCTTCTGACAAGTGAAGTCAATGGGGATACCAAATTCACTTCACAATCATGTTAATAACAACTTCAGTGATTAACAAATGTGGCAAGGTTGTAAAATGGGACAAAGCTTAACACATTTCTCACTTAACAACATAAATTTGGGGCTCAACTGTGGTCATACATTGAGGGTCTCCCTGTATAGCCATGAGTGTTTCTCAATCACAACAACTTCAAAATCTGTGGGCTTCAATTCGCAGAATCTCCCAGCCTTCATGCCCATCCGTCTTGAAATTGCTGAGGTTGAGAAATACTGATCTAGCAGAATGAATTCACCATAAGGTTTTCTCCATGCACTTGTCTCATTCTTTTAAAAAGCCTGTTGTCAGCAGCTTAGTGGCTTCCACACCAACAGTTGTTGTTCTTGTTGTTAGTTGCAAAGTCGTGGACCCCATGGATAATGTTCCTCCAGGCCTTCCTGTCCTCCTCTACCATCCCCTGGAGTCCATTTAAGCGTGCACCGACTGCTTCAGTGACTCCATCCAGCCACCTCATTCTCTGTCGTCCCCTTCTTTTGCCCTCAACAGGACATTAAATTAATTCATTCTGAACCATTTTTGAATCTATCACATAATTAGGGGTGCAATTCTTTGCTTCTTTAGGAACAGCAATACCCAGGGCTTACTAAATCTGACTTCACTGAAGTTCAAAGTGAAAACATTTGTTTATTCATTTATCACTTTTTGTACAGAAGCTCATGATTGCATACATAGTATGCCCTCATATTTTTCCCCATAACCACAACCCTGATCAGTAGATTGGTTTGAATGAAAGTAACTGACCTAAACATCATTTAGTGAGCTTCCATGGCTGATGGCAGACTAGAATTGGGTCTCCTTGATCCTAGTCCAAAACCTTAACCATACCATATATGTATTCTATATGATTGCCTATTTTGTAAGAACTGATTCTAGTTGGATTGGACTAAGCATTCTATTTTCATAGTACCATTTTGATTCCTTAGAACCAGAACCTAAAAGTCAATCATTCTTATATGATACTCATCAACAATGAACATTATCTTGGCTACAATTGTGGACTCTGGATTTTCCTTCAAACTTTAATCTGTTCCTTGTCAGCCAAATTAGTCTCTTGTTGTCTTATAACATCTATTCTATTGTCTATGGCCAGTCTGCTTAGATATTCACATTTATTTCTACTTAAGCCTTCCATGTTTAGTTGCAAAACATGGATCTGGAGTCCAATATATTTTATCAGTGAGTTCTTAAAAGAACTGTTAAATTAAAAAGAACACTGACTTTCCACATATCTTAAATATATATATTTGCTGATGCTTTATACTAAATTTGTACATTGGTGATTGCATGATCTCTGTAGATGCCATACGCACCTACTACAAATAAATAAATCAACAATGGAAGCTTCCTGAGAGACTGGTTCAATATATAGAGATACCCTCTAGTTATCATGGCAAATTGCCACTAATAGATCTCTCCTTGATCAATTTTCTAAATTCTTTCCAAAAATTAATTTAGCTAAGTGTATCAGTTTGACCCCCAGCACCCCAATATTTCAAAGGTGAGTTCAGCAATAGATCCCATGCTTTGCATTCAGGTGGCCTCAGATCTAGTTTTTGATATGCCAAAGCAAGGGCAGAAAAGTAGCCTTAAAACACTAAAAAGCCACTACAGTAATTATTTGTAGTAATATGCAAAATGGAACAAATGTCTTATTCCATGGCTCAGTTACACAGGGTGTTTGGTCTGGTTAGTGAATTCCCACTGAATTAAAACAATGCATGAAACCATAAACTAATTGAAGATTGGATTACATGCAGCGGTGGGATTCAATTTTTTTTACTACCGGGTCTGTGGGAGTGGCTTGGTGGGCATGGCCATGTGACTGGGTAGGTGCCCCCCCGTTTTTTGCCTAGAAAGCCACCCTGAAGCCTCCTGGCAGCCAAATAGGGGCGCGTGGAGATTCCTGGAAGGAGCGAAGTGGGGCCAATCCGAGGTGGTATTTGCCGGTTCTCTGAACCAATCAAAATTATTGCTACCAGTTCTCCAGAACGTGTCAAAACTGTCAATAATTCGGTTACATGACATAATACACTACCAAAAAGCTCAATACAGGTAGTTTTCATTTGGTCCCACACTTGGGACTGGCAATTTAATCATTAAGCAAAGCAGTTGGTAGTGAAACTGCAATTGTAGTTATGATCTTACTTTGGCTTTCCTTTGCTATATAGACCTGCGAAGTTCATAAATGCAAGGATTGGTCACAAAGTTTCTTTTTCATCATTGTTATAACTGCTAATGGTTACTGTATAAGTCAGTCCTTAAATGAGAACCACCTGAAATGCAAACATTAAAGCTTACTTATGCTAAGAGTTATCCATTAGAGCCAAGTGCATCCTTGCCTGCAGGTATAAAAGAGCTTCTTACATTCCTAAAGAATAGTAAACACAGTTCAGAGAAATTAAGAGTTTTCCTACAAGACCCTACCAAGCACTCTACAGTCAAGTACCGGCACCTAGAAATTGCAGAATTTCCTGCGTTCCATAACACAGTATGTCCTCAGTTCCATCAGGCAGCTGTGATAGCTGGTCTGATTCTTTCACTGCTAATAGCAGAGTATGCAGAGCAGAGGTTCATTTTGCCCAATTCTCCTTTTCAGGGAACACCTGGGGCATATTCATGAACCAGTTGCATATGCTGGTAGATTGGGCATCTTTGTGGATGGCATATGCATCCTAGGTTGTTCATCTGTTTGCATTGCACGAAGAACAGAGAGTAAAGAGAATCTGCAGGTGGTCTAATAGGATTAAGCATAGTTCTCATGTCTTCTTCCCATGCCAGGTTATAGTTTATTGGCTTTCCAGGAAAGATAACTGTTCCAGATAATGGCAACACACTGGACCACAGGAAGTCTGGGGATAGAAAAAGAAGGACAACAACATTGCCAATTATGGATTTGAGTGTTGGTGCATATGCATGTAGGCAGTGTCAGAAATAAAAGAATGTAGGCAAGAAAGGCAATTTATACCTGTAGTTCAAGGGGATGAAGTAGAAGTTAGCAACCTGCACTGCTGGCCAAATCTGAAAGACAGAGACAGCACCACTGGAAAAGAGTTTGATGAAGAGCAGCCACCACATCTGCTTCATTCCACCCACCAAGAGGAAAGGAGAATCTGACGTTTGAAGCAACCATAACAGGGCTGGATCAACTGTATGGCCAAGCAATTCTACCGGGTCTCTGGAAAATATGGAGGAAGTATTTTCTTCCACCCATCTGGCCCTAGGCAATCTCTCTGCAAGGCTATCCAGAGGAAGGTTTTCAAGTGCCAGCAATCATATCTGAAGGCCACTCACATAGTAGTTGGCGATCAGGGCATCAGGGTAGTCCTGCAAGAAAGCAGAGGAGAGAAAGGGAGGTAGTGTTGCTGTACAAGTCCAATTTGAGGGATTTATACTGACTATCCTGAAAGAGAAGAGAAATCGTAGGGAGGAGTTTTCTAAAGCTCTAGGATAGTTCTTAAAGTCAAGTCTAAAATCTGCCCCTCCCCAAACAGTCTAGTTTCTCACTGCCTGAGTTCACAAACTGCATTACATTCACACACTGTGTTAAGCTGGTTTTTTTTACCTGTGATTTAAGGAATCACTAGCCTTACTCGTACAATATACTGACATGATATGTTTTGGATCCCACCAATAAAACTGTGTCATTTGATGGACCCCAGGAATGTGCCTTCTCTTTTCATGGTGCATGCTCTCTGGAAAAACGCATTTATCCTGAAATTCATGTTTCCACCCTAACCGTACTTAAACAAGTCTTTAAAATTTATTCTACCGCAGGCTTTGGGCCAGAATAGATAATGCCCCTTTGTGAGATGTTTGGTGCCTTAAATTACATTGTCCCAAAGTTGCTTTTTTTCCAAGAGGCAACTGGACTTTCTGGTTTTCCTTTGAAGATGTTTTGCTTCTCATCCAAGAAGCTTCTTCAGCTCTGACTGGATGATGGGGAATGGAAGCTTCTTGAATGAGAAGGAAAACAT
>JANHGC010006150.1:0-12000 GCA_027560395.1 Boaedon fuliginosus | reverse complement strand
AGCAGAGGATGCGGCCGGCGCCGGACGCACGAGGGGGAGGTGATGTGGCCGAAGCGATGAAAAGCGCGTTAGCAGGAGGCGGAGCCGAGCGGGAGAAGAAGGGAGGAAATGACCTGTCGAGGGGCGGCGCAGCACGAACCGAGCCGGGCACGGTTTTTTTCCCCCAGGCTCCGCCCCGGTGGGATCCCTCTGCCACCGATTCCCTTGACGGTGCCCCCTGCGCCTCGCCGGGCCCGATCGGCACGTGCTCTAGAAGGAAGGCGCTTGCAAATATATATATATATATATTTGCAAGCCCCTTCCTTAATCTACAGTACGTGCCGATCGGGCCTGGCAAGGCGCAGGGAGCACCTTTTTTTGTAGCTCTGGGTTGAACTGTGGGGTCCTTGATGCTCTCCGAGCTTGGTTGTTATCTTGCAAGACATTTCACTATCAAACTGTAAGGTAAGCACTCATGCCAACACTGACGTTACCTGGTTTGGTAATTTTATTTTATTTTATTTATTTAGAAGATTTATATGGCCGCCGTTCACGCTCTGTGACTCTGGTTTGCTTACAAAGAAAGCCCAATATAAAAGAATAAAAAACAATACCCACCCCACCCCCATCATGGGGGGGAAAATGTTTGCAGGAAAACAACCAAGCTCACAGGAAGTATTTTGGCATCAAAGAAGAGAATCTCAAAAGTGGCACTTCAATCTGTTTTCCCAATTGGTGCTGTTAGGGTCTGTCCTGTAGGCCAGATTTAATTCTACCCTTTGTGATTGGACAGCCAGTCTGCCTTACTTTATAAGAATGTGCCTGGGATGGGACTACTACACAGTATATAATATGGCAATATGACTTTTTTAAATAGAAGGCTTTCAAAGCTGCCAACGCTAAACAGATAACGTTCAAATTTGGGATCAGAAATCTTGTTTTTCTTCTAGATTTTATTTATTTAATACTTTTAGTAGTTTTACAAATGAGTGGGTCAGAACGCATTATTAATAGGAACAGGTTAATATTCATTTCTCCTGTTTTCCCCTTCAACCACAACCCTGTGAGGTGAATTGGGCAGAGAGATTGGCCCGAAGTCACCCAGTTGGTTTTTCATGCCTAAAGTGGGACTAGAACTCCAGGCTCCCTGGTTTTGATATCCAGGGGGGAAACCAATGCAGATTTCAGTGTTCTATACGCAGTTGAAATTAAAATTGCATTAGTATGTGTAACACTGCTGCTTAAATAAGCAACAAGATTAGAGATGGCCCAGTTTCATCAAGTAGATAAGGGTTAGACTAGAGTTTACCTCGTGATGTAATGCAGATTGGATCAGTTGGCTTCTTTTCAGAGGTAGACTGAGCATGTTACCAGCCAACCAGCATCTGAATTGAAACATACATTCAAAGAGGTAAGATTGAAATGTGGCCTTATAAAGAGGTTCCCTGTGTAATCCATTCTTCTGGATGGGAAAAGCTTTGTTTTATAAAAGACAAAGGGCAGAATTCTGGAGATGGGGACTAGAGTTGTTATGCCTAATCTGGGAAAAATACTATAAAGCTAAAAATAATTCTGATATATGTTTGAATTTACCCCACAAAACTAGAAGAGTGCTACAGAAAATATTTTGTTTCAAGATTCAAATTATTTGTATGTAAATAAATGTTTTTCCTAAGAATCTTTGTTAGATGTTTATTTTGTTGCAGGTATATTAGAAGCTGTTTATTTCTCTGCAAATGTAAATTCATAATTTAAATGCAGTGTCTCAACACAAATTATAGCACTCCAGCACCATCTTGTGGCCTAGCAAGAACTCTGTACTTTTGCAAATAGGATTCATGTACTATTGCTTTTGAAATTTTTTGGGGAAAAAGAATCTTCATCTTTAGCAAGATTTGTTATCTTTCAAAGCACGGAAGAAGAATCTCTACAGCCACCTATGATTATGCCACAGTCTCAGGAAGCTGTATTATAGAAAATATTTTGTTTCAATTTTTTTCCAATTTTTTACTTTTATTTGCATAATTTCAAACTAGTTATGGAGCAATAATGACCAAGCAGTAATACAAAGGCAAGGAAACAGTGAACTGAAAATCTAATAAATACCTACATTACTTGTCCATTGCCTAGATTAGACCTATCATTTCACAATCTCCCAATTTGTAGACTGGTGTTTTTACCACCATATCAAATTGACTGTCTTAACAATTAGAATGCTAACAAAGGGAAAGTGGGGTGGACAATTAGATTTCTAGCTTTTCCGTTTTTGTACTTTCCCTATCGGTTACTTTATAGCATTTGTAAATATTTGAAGCCAGACTTTAATTATATTTACCATGCTGGGTGATATGATTGACTCAGCCTTCCATCCTTCCAAAGGTCAGTAAAATGAGGACCCAGATTGTTTGGGGGCAATATGCTGATTCTGCAATTGCTTGGGGAGTATTGTAAAGCTCTGATAAGCAGTATATAAAATCTGAGTGCTATTGCTATGTTATAAGCCGCCCAGAGTCCTTCGGGAGTTGGGCGGCATAAAAGTGTAATTAATAAATAAATAAAAATTATTGTATGTATGGAACCCATTCTTGTTTAAATTCTATTATGCTGCTAATTTTGTAATTAATGTATGTTCTCCAGGTTTAAATATTGTCAGGATTATATCTTCCTTCTAGTAAATTTTGGTTAAAATTTATTCTTGCAGCTGTGAACTTATATCTCATCAAATTGTGATGTTTCTTGCTGGAGTTTTGTGAAATTATATCTTTTAAGAAAAGTTTTATTTCAAAGTACATCCAAATGGTTCCCAATTGCTGAAAAGCAGTTAACCAATTTCTGAAAGTGATTAGTAAAATGAAGTACATGAACCTGGTACACTTTAAATAAAGGCACCATTCATGGTTTGAGCAAGATGGTCTGCCAGAGGTTTAAACCAGAAGACGACTTTGTTTTGAAGTCTACTCACAAGGAGTCTGTCACGATTATTGGTACTGAAGTATATTCATTTTCATAATTGCAATTGATCTTACCCAAGATACCATTAAATTCTTCCATCTTCAGGGTTTAATTTCTTGCCATAATTTGACATGGTTATTTTGTTATATTTCTTGTTGACTTTTCAAAATTGACTACCTTGTACATCTGCCATTTGTGTCTCAATACAGATTGCTGACCTTCTCTGTACATATTCAGCGAAACCAAATTCCTTGTTTATCTGAGCACATTCCTAAGCCTCAAAACTGAGCGGATGGAATGTAAAACAATCAAGAGCAGACATGCTATGAAATCTTCTCTGGTTTATTGATTAACTGAAGCTGCTTCTTCCTTACAGTGCTGCTGCCTTGATTGTATACATTTATGCCTAATTTAGCAATCTCCAGAGGGCCAAGCTTGGTTTTATTTTTGCAAATGGGAAGCAGATGTGGATCAAATCCTTGAAATAATGTGTCCCAAAAACACATATCCCAAAAGTTTGATTTAAAAAAAATCAGTTTAAATCAATTATTAAATTCATAAGGTAACTGTTTAATTTAAAAAATCATAGTTAATGATTTTAATGAAAACAATGGTTTAATTAAAATATTCACATTTGAGTACTTTTCAAATACTTAGTGTACAGCATTGACCTGATTAAAAAGCTTAAGGAATCTTGCAGTAACAGAGGACAGTGGACTGACTGAGTAAACATCATTCTTTTAACAATGAGAAAGAAGCAAAGCTTTCAAGGATGAGTATTGTTCAGCTTTGGCCTGGAATGCAGACAGATATTTTTCCAACTGCTTCATGATTTGTAGAAGACACTTGAAGAAAGAAGAAAGAGGGCAAACTTCCAAGCTTTCTGTAACAGGCATGGGGGGAAAGAACAAGTAGGTATTTTGGAGTAATCAGGTCCCAGAAAGAGTAAAGGCTAGAGAAAGAAATGTGCTTCAGTTATTTACTAAAACAAACCTTTAAATTTTAAGGCAGGAGAACAACTGGGTTCATTAATGGTAGAATCCAAGAGATGTCCTGAGAAATAACAGAAGCAAGGATGGGGTTGGGTGTCCCATAAAAAATTTCCCCTGAAAAAGAGCACCCATATACTGCTTTTAACAAGCACTTTTTCTCAGGCTCCCTGCTTCTAATAGTAGAAGAAAGGAATCTGTATTAAGATGTAAGGAATCAGGAGGCACACAGAACTGGTTTTCATCATATCCAGACACAACTCTGATTAGTTGTATTTACTTTATTAGAAATGAAATGTACACTCCAAAGAATATCTAACATCCATAAGACATTAATTTTTCCTACTTCTCCTTTTATATTTTATTCATAGCCCCAATTTCTGTGCATTGGCAAAGCAACCAGGGTAGCTGAAAATAATGTGTTCCTGTGCAATAACTGCTACAATGTTCTCCCATGTGTCCAAATATGTAAGAGAGTGTATGTAACACATGTAACCACTCTTGATAGGATCTAATGCAAACATTATTTCCACCAGAAAAATTGCAAACCTCCAGTTCCAAAAGATAACAGCAGCAGACAAGACTTGTAAACTAGCACCTCCTTTGTATAGGTGGGCCTGGGGAATGGAGAGGCCACTAAATGGTTTTGGCTTTGTGCCGTTGTGTGATCCAAAGGAAGGTGGAGAGAGTGATGGTGATGGCTCCCAAAGTTCCAAAGAACAGCAGGTATGGAAAATCCCCCTGAAAGGTAAAGGTAAATTAGAAGGCTTTTTCTAATTTGATTAGCTCCCAAAGTTTTCTTTTAATCAGCTTCAAGGGCTTGAATCAAATAGGCTCTAGCACAGCTTTTACCAAACTGAAGTCCTCCAATGCTGTTGGATGTTAGTTTCCAACAACCTCAGCTAGAAGAAAGCAGTCCTAACACATAATGTAATAATTATTCCCAGTTGGAATAATCTATTTCATTTAAGAGCTCTTATTTTGGACTTTCCATCCCACCATGGCCAAGAGCTCCATCTTGTACCAAGGGAAAAGCATACAGAGCATAATTCCCATCATAATCAAAGACTAACTTACCTGGCGCAAGCATTTATAGCCATGGTATGGATCTACACAGAGGCACTGGGACAAACCGGGTCCATCAGAAGTACAAAGTGACCCCTCTGGGCATACCCAAACTGTAGAGAAGGGGAAAGAGTGAGGATATCCTCTCACTTTTCAAATCTCATTCCATAAACAGCACAACTTGCAGCTTCTTGGCTTTAGTTTTCTTTCAGCCTATTCCATACCATTAATATTATGCCTTCCATTTGCAGAGCTGACCTTATTCTGCCCACCTTAATCCTTTCTGCCAAACCCACCTATTCTTGTCTTACTGAGATTCAGGACATGAGGACCTCGCTGTCCCTCACTTCAGGTCTTTTGCCTCCTACTACCACTGATGATATCTTTTTGTACAAGGTGCGTTCCACACATAGCAAATATTTTGCTCAATCTACTCAGGACTAGGACTAGCCCATAAAATGCTAATGCTAAAATCAGAAATAGATTCCACTGGAGAAATGTGTAGAAAATCCACCTGCTTGCCCAGCAGCAGTTCATTCTGAAATATATATATAAATTTCAGAAATAAAAGGTAACTAAGCAAGAACACTGATATCATTCAGAAGAACTTCCTGCTGGATAGTCCTCCGCTGCCCTTAATAGAAATGCCCAAGGCAATTGTGCTGCTTTGATAGTAAATAATTATTAAGGGTTACATGTTATCAATGAAGAAACAGAATAAGATGAAAAAATCAAAACCTCAACAGACAAATTCAGAACTCAATATTATATAGTATCTAGCTATCTCATTGACATCAGCATACAAGAAACAGCCGAGTGGGAACATGAAATTTGAGAGTTCCTTCTTGTTTATTGCTGTTTGCCTTCCTGTAGCTGTTTTACTGCAAAGGAATTCTAGACTTTATTTTGTTTGCAGACTGCAGCAAAACATAGAGTGGTAAGAGTGACTCACACCTGACTCACACCTTTACTAATTGATTCAGGCTACTGCAATATAGTAGTCTATGGGGCTGCCTTTGAACATGACCCAAATTGCAGTGGGTCAAAATGCATTGGGTAGGTTTTTAGCAGATAAGAACCATTACTATAGAATAAACTCCATTCTTCAATTACAGCACTGGCTGCTAAGAGGCTTCCAAATCAATCTTCTGGTTTTGACCTTTTAGTACCCCCTCCTCCAATATGATTGTGCCTGTCTCTCATGCTCTTCTAGGAAGTGGAATGGATATTAATGGCCCCATTCCTGATAAGAATTTCAGTAAGTCTAGCCCTGGAGATAACCATTCTCTGAGGGGCCCCAATCCTGTGGAACACCTTGGCCCCAGAGGTCCAACAGGCAGCCATTCTTTACTGGGTTTTTTTTTCATAAGGCTGAAAATAATTTTGTTGGAGTTTGAAGGTAAACAACTCATTTTAGGGTCCTCATCACCAATCCCCACTTTTCTCCACCTCTTCTCAGGTGTCTACAGCCCAAGCACACAAGATTTTGCCTACTATATCCATACCAAGTCCCAATGAGCCATTGCAGGAGCTCCTTTGGTCTTGACAGATACGATTATTCCCTTGGATGGTGATATTTTTCCATACTTCACTGCCTCCAGGACAATCCAGCTTCTGGGGCAAAGCACTGGGGATCAACATAAACAGGTGAGAGGCAGATTCAGTAGGGTTTCTCTCCCCACCAATAAATAAAACCTCAAAATCACGCCCCAAATGCGTAATGCTGGGAAAATAAACATAGCCAAAAAAAGCTTTGGATTTCTACTGAATCCTTCTAATGAGAATGTGATAGTAATGCATAATAGGCAAGGTTATGCTGCAGTTTTCATCTCCTTGTAAACCTTGCTTGGTGGGCTCCTGGAGGTAGGCCTTCTCTGTTGTGATGCCCACACCTTATGGAACATTCTCCCACTAAGGAGTCAGTTTCATTCCTCTTTGTTTTCTGGAGGTCCCTCAAGAACACCAGTGAGATCTTGAGGTGGCTCTGTGGCTGATCAAATCTCATGTTGGATGTGTGTGTGTTTATGTGTTTTGGTTTGACATTGTTTTTATACCTTTTTGCTATATGCTAGCCAGAATCACTTCATGTAAGAGGGATATAAATTTGATAAATGAACTCAAGTCAGCAGCCTCCACTCAATTTGCATCTGTCATCATTTTCAATACTCACAGGGTCTGCAGCTGAGTGAACCCTCGGAAGCGGTCTTCAGGGAGACTTTCCAATGGATTGTCAGTCAGATCACTATATTAAGAACAAGATAATGAACAAGATAATAACAAGATAATGAAGAGAATACATTCAAAACCAATGTGGTGTTTCCTCTATGCTGTGAATGATGTTTAGTGTAGTACATCACTCTGATGTCATGTCTGCTATAGTGGGACAATTCACATTTAAAAACAAGTATCTCAATCTTGGGGTTTTCCTGCTTTCCAGCTTGAAGACAGATATTACATGTGCAATTCAAATGCCCAAATACGAAATTCAAACACTCTCCAACAGCTGCTCATACAAAAAGAACATAAATTCCATGGCTGTTTAAACGATGTTTCAAAGACTCACCTATAAACCATTAACAAGCATCTGAGCACAAATTACTCATAATTATTGCTGGTATTTCAGAAAGGGAAGCCAGAACCCACAAGCTGACTTTTGTCTTCCCTAGCCTCAGTGTTCAGGGTGAATAAAGAACCCCAAAGAGCTGTACTATTTTAAAAAAAGCCTTTCAGTTTTGTGTCTTGTATAGGGAAATATGGGAACTGGGTTACCTTTGAGACCACCTTCTTTCACCTCATGCCCCCCAGTGCCCCGTTAGATCCCAGAGTTGGCCTCTTATGGGTCCCATCAGCCAAGCAATGTCAGCTGGCGGGGCCGTGGATGAAAGCCTTCTCAGGCCTTCGAATCAGCTCCCTGTGGGGATCCATACCGTCCCAAATCTGTTAGCCGTCGCGAATCTGGCTCTTCCAGCAGGCTTAGAATAAATGACTCCCCCTGTGTGAAAGGGATTGTATGGTTGCTATTGTTATGTGTGTATTTTTAATAATTTTAGGAAAATGTTTTAAATTTTTTATTGGTAAATGTCTTTTTTATTGTTAAATTTTAATGTTCATTGTTTTTTAATATTGTTGTACGCCGCCTTGTGTTTCCCTTGACCATGAAAAAAAGGCGGGATACAAGTTTAAATAATGAATAAATAATTAACATGATGGTACCAGTAATTCCATCAGTTGTCACCTTATGCTTGCTTGTGCTTCACTGCCGTGAACTGAGGGGAGGGGAGATGAAGGGGGGAATGCTTTAGGAAATGAAACTAAGTGCGGTATCTCCACAAGATGCTGCTTCAAGGTCAGCCACCTGGAGGAAGGAGGGGGCCCACATAGCAACCTGTGCTTGAAATAACTATTAGGAAAACATCTTGCCTGAACCAGATTGGTTACACTGGAGGGAGCAATGAGAAACAGTTAAGGGAGGGAAGAGTAGAACTTGGAAATGTTGGCATGTGATTTTCAGTTCTGGCTTTGCTTTACTGCAATACATGGCCTCTAATAAACTATACCTTTCTCAACAAATGGAGCCAAGGATCATTTCTAATTAGAGGTTTAAACTGTGGCATGTCCAACAAATTCAACTTACATGACGAAAGCTGTATTCACTTCCTGGAAGCCAGAGCATAGCTGATGCAATGAGCAGTTTCCATAATCCAACCTATAGATGAAGAGAGATAAGCAGCTCTCTTACTTCTACTGTAAAGGACTGGATGTTTTTATATTGGAAGTAATAGAAAACATATTTCACAATAGCTAGGTCACAAACCTCAGTTATGGAATGTTACACTTCAGTTGGTATAACATTTTTTGAACAGATGCAGTAGTCAATTATACTTGTTGACTGAGTTCCTACAACATTTTTTATTCTTTTGGTACATTTATTAAAATGAAACAAAGAAAGAAAAATAAAATGCTGAATCCAACAATCCTAACATGCTGCACAAATCCAGATATTGGATAACATATCAAATTGCTTGTAAAGGTTGGCTGTTGAGCAGGATATAGGAGAAATATATCAATGTTCTTTATACTCCCAGCATAAAGGAGGAAATATCGCAATGTTCTTTATGTCTCATGGCAGCTATTATCCCTCCAGTTTTATCTTTCACCAAAGTTCTGATCCTATCTAAGTTTTATCCAAAAAATGATGTTGGAGAAAAAATATTCCAGGATGATACTATACCATAAAATTCATTTATTAATGTATTGAATAAATCATCTTGGGAAAATGAAGTGATAAATAAAAGGCACACTACTTAACATTTAACTTCAACTCATATTACCCTGTCAGCATAGCCAATACTAAGAGAATGTGGAAATTATCATTCAGGTTATAACAGTACACAAATTTTGTTCTAATTAATATTTTTCAGAACCATGCATAAAAGTGCTCAGCAATTCAGGAAAAGTAAAATTAGCGTATTTCAATAACCATATATTTAGAACTCTGAGTAACCAAAGTGTATTTACTTTATTTTATAGAAGTATGATAACCTACATTCACAAGACTCAACTCTCAGTAAACCTTAACATAAAACAATTAAAATTCCATCCTCCCTCCACTGTAATCATTTTAAAGTTAAATTAAAACTAGATGCCCATATAAATTTAATGCCAGAACTGTAAAAGGCAAATACATTTAAGGCAGCATTTTTCATAGAAAGGGAATGCCTGCCTTCTATTTCACATCCCTTACTTCCTGGGGGGAAATTTTGCAATGCTGTCATATTTTCTCCCATTTAAATAATATCTAGCTATGTCACTATTCTCACCACTGAGAAAGGAAGGAAGGAAAGAGAAGGAAAGGAAAGGAAGGAAGGATTTTAAAAACAGCAACAATACTTTTTAAAAAATTAAGCTTACTTAATCCAATCACGATCTCTTGAGTGCATTGGAATATTTAGAGTACATTTCTGGACAATGCATATTGGAATCCAAAACCAGATACAATTATCAGATGTCAGAGGCTGCACTTGGATTGCCTTGTTGGATTGCCTCTTGCCACGGTTAAGCAAAAGATAATGTACTTGGCCTCAAGTACTGTATTACAGAGCATATTTCGTTAGGCTGTCAGCTTGCGTCAGGCGCTGAATTTTTTTCCCCATAAGCGAAAGTGGGAAAAGGCTGAGCCGTCCGCGCGTTGCAATTCCGGGGTGTAACCTGGATCACCCCAGGCGGGGAGGAGCCCGGATAAAACTGATGTCAGCTCGAATCGACTCACCCCAAAACAATCTTCTTGTCCCTCGCTAAGCAGCAGCGGCCCCGCCGTACCGTACCCACCCGGGAACCGCAGAAAACGGCTGCTGCGGATTCATTTCGCATGGGCCCAGCACAGCAGCCGCAGACCTGCAAGGAGAAGGTAAACAGAAACTATGGAAGACCCCTCATATATCTCCCACCCTCCCGGACAAACCTCCTCCCTCTTTACCTGCTCTAACGTTTCTACCAGGAACCCGGCGGACGAGGAGGCTACCAAACACAGGAACAGCTGGGGAACCCAGAGCCAGCTGGGCGCAGCCATGATGCGTCACATGATCCTAAGCTTGCAGCCACGTGAATCTGGATAAAAACAAGTACGAAAAGCATGTTATTCTCTCTTCTTCTGAGAGAATAAAAAAGAGGCATGACAACGATGCTGTCTATGGTTTTGAAAAAAAATATATAAATCCAAAACCCATAGCTAGATTATTCGTCTTCTGTTATTAGATTATTTTACTGGGAGGTATAAACTTCTGAGTTCTAGAAAAAAAAAATTGGCTATTTTATTTATATGTACATCTTTATTTATATTTTTATATACCCATGGGGAAAATGTATGTGGTTGCTAGGAGTCATAAACAACTTGATGGCACAAAATAAATTAATACTGTATATAAAAACACATGGGGAAAACATGCAGAACCGGGCTTCAGGGATTATTTTCAACCCCTTTTACCAGCAGTGTCCAAAGAAAGCACTGTACTTTTATTATTTTCTATATTAACAAACTTAGGTGTTTTTGTGGGTGTACAAGAGAGGGAGGGGGATCATGCATGCACTTGCCTCCACTGAAGTAAGAGCCTATGTGGCTCTGAAGATCTAATTGGGGTGGCTGCATGTTATCTGAGTGTTTTACCTTGTATAGTATGTTTGTTGTGGGGGCTGTATATGTACACCAAGAAGCCAGAATAGGCTGCAATATGCTTTGATCTCAAGAGAAGGGAATGGAGGCTTAGAACTGAGCAATTAGCACCATAGAAAGCCACCATCAGTTGCTCTCCTTGGGGATTTTTTTTTCTTGAATGTTCTTCTCTACAGCCTAAGTCTATTTTCCCAACTGTATCTTTCTGGTGCTACATTGTGTCTCAAACCATTTGATCTCTTTCTGTTCAGTTTTTGAGAGTTTGGGAGTTTTTCTATTGATAGAGATGGAGCTCTGAGCTTGTTCATACAATTTCTTTGCTATATTCTGTTCGGTTGGAAAGCATAAAAGCAAACTGAGGGAAAGCAAGTAGACCACAGAGGGTTTTACTTAGCAGTGGCTACAGAATGTTTCTGCATTTTCCTTTGTACAACAATATAAGAAGTTGTATCTCTGGGTGTATTGAGAGCAGGCAAATTATGTTCCAATCTATGCCAATGACCAAAAGCAAGATGACTTCAAATGGAGGAGCAGTAGCCTTTCAAGCCTTTGCCCAATTCCCATGGCTATTTTTGTTTTATCTAGCCCATTTTTACCCTCTTTCTTTTGCTGGCTTTCCGCATGGCACAGAGTGAGATTAAGGCCACTTGATGCCCTAAGCCAGCGGTTCCCAATCTTTTCGGTCCGTGGCTCCCTTAATACGCGCTGTCGTCATGGGGGTGCCGCAATTGATGTCTGCGCCCGCTGCGCCATTTCTGGGACGTCTGTACGCATGCGCAGTTGCAAGTCAGATTTCGAATAGAGATCTGACTTGTGACTGCGCATGCGCACTGGACGTTTCGGGGG
>JANHGC010006146.1:0-11245 GCA_027560395.1 Boaedon fuliginosus | reverse complement strand
CTTCTGCAACGGGACAGGTGAACGAAGTCAATAATGATATTCTTTCCAGTTCAGCGCCACCCTCTTATTTTGTGAACCGGTTTAGAAACCCAGCCCTGCTGATGACGATGTGTTATTTAGAAGTTTGTGGACATGTTGAACAGCAGCAAGTCTCAAGAGCATATCTGCCAGTGAATTATAAGAACTTTGCATCATAGATAGATAGATGACATACATACAGACAGACAATTATTATTAGCATTGTTACATTAGACAGGAGGCTACAATGCTATTGCAGAGTAATAGTTTGGCTGCCTGTTTACCAGCTCTGTTGTAGGACACTTCCCAGGGTGTATTACAGGAGGGCAAGCTAGTTTCAAACCTGTTTGTGAAGTCCAGTCTGATAGGGCAATCAATGGGAAAGCGTTTGAATGTTACTCTGGGGATAGATTTCTCTCTTTTCTTCCCATCATGGCATTTCATTTAAGAGATTTGGAGGAGGGTGACGAAATTGCTGTGCTGCCGTAATTTATTTATCCATTACATTTACATTCCAGTTTTGAGTCAGTAATGAAAAGCATCAATCAAAGCATGGATCAATGTATTACTGCAGCTACATACAGAAATAAAATACAATAAAACAAATATGCATGTATCTGTATCTGTATGCTTAGGAATATTTTTATGTAAATGAATATCTCTGGGAGCATGTGTGCATAAGCATGCAGTGATTTTTTTCACATAAAAGGAAAATAAAATGAATAGATTTATTTATTGAAAATTAAATGGAAAGAAAAATATTAAAAGTTTCAGTCACAATGGAAAATGAATGCTGCATATAAGAGACACAAAACTGAGCAGTCCTGGATGATATAATTGATTATTATGATCAGATAGTAGGAGGGACAGATATAAGTCATTTTGGGAATGAGATGAATGGAATGAGATGAATGAAAATCATTCAGGATTCGCTGTAAAGGGGGGTATGGGATTCAAAGTCTCTACTGAGCCTTCCCCAAAAAGTAATCTGTGTTAACATAAGGGAACATTTTGTAGTGCTCCACAAGAACAGAAGAGGACGATCTGTACAATATGGACAAAATAAAGGCCCATCAAAACTTCAGAATAGTGATGGAAGAAAGCAAAACCGGCGCATACCAATTTGAAAAATTCCCACAAGCTGTAAGATAATGGACCAGGTTTAGATTGATTTGAAAATCAATAACCCAGATGAACTACTTTAGTACCTTTCTGGCTTTCAAGGCCTAATGCATAAAGGCTCTCCAGTGACAGCAGAAGGGAATGGAGCTTTCCAATGCTTTTTCTTTGAATGAAGTTGACTTAAAATGGTCTCCAAGAACCAATGGTCACTAAACCTATGATATAGAAAGTTAACTTTAAGCAGAAGCTTAAAAGATAATTGCAAACTCTAGCATCTATGGAGACCAAACCAATGTGTATATGTTTAGCAGCATTCTAAATCCATCTTGGATCTGACAAAATAGCTCTAAAAATCTTAGGCTACATCATTTCAAGGATGTCAAGCTTTGTAAAATTTGGGCACAATAGAGAAATGAAGATGTGGCTTTGGCTACAAAGACCTTGCAAACCACAGGGATCTTTTGAGTGGAAAAAAAAAATCTCAAATTAGCCAAAGAGCTATAATAAATAATACAGCTAGATGGGGAAAATGTTCTATTGAGGCCCGGAACAACAAGTTATTCATAGGTACACACCTGCTTAATAGAATTCTCATTAAATTGCCAACTATAGATGTTATGGTAATTTCATGCAAATAGTAGAAATTTAGCTTTCTGATGATTTGCAAAAAGTTTTTTTAAGGCAAAAAGAAGCCAATAACCTCAGTGTTCTTCTTCTAACCTGGAAGCAAACATGGTTACAACATCACCTGCTTGCAAAAATGCTGGAATTATTCATCTCCTAATACAGGAGGGTGATGATTAGCAATTGAGAGAGGTGGAATAATTGAATTAATATTCACACTGAAAAGCAAGGGAGCTTAAAGCACCCTTGCCTCATCCCTCCTGTATGGGAAAACTCTAGAAAGATGTCCCCGAGGAGAGAAAACTAACTCTCAAAGAGGTGCTAGAGCAGAGAAATTGCATTTAGAAGAAGGAGGCTCTTGTTTACTGAGGAACTTCTCCAGGGAACTGAATGTTCAGATAATGTAACTGAAGTAGCATAATTTGAGTCTGTTAATAATTTTAAATAGACACCTTTTACATACAGCTTGTTTATTGTATTAAACAGGCTAATGCAGGAGGGCTTAAACTCACAGCCTGTGGGGCAGATGTGTCATGTGCTGGCCCACCCTGGTTTGTTTCATGGCCCACCCTGGTTTGGTGAAGGGGGCAGAAAGTCCTGATAAGTCACGTGATGCCACCACAACAACGTGAGTTTGACACCCCAGGGCTAATGGATCTATAGTTGGAAGGATCATACTTGTTTCCTTTATTTTTATACAAAAGGATAATGATGGCTTGGTTCCAGTCTGACAGAAAGCATTAAAGGTAAAGGTAAAGGTTCCCCTCGCACATACGTGCTAGTCGGTTCCCGACTCTAGGGGACGGTGCTCATCTCCGTTTCAAAACCGAAGAGCCAGCGCTGTCCAAAGACGTCTCCGTGGTCATGTGGCCGGCAAGACTAAATGCCGAAGGCACATGGAGCACTGTTACCTTGCCACCAAAGGTGGTCCCTATTTTTCTACCTGCATTTTTATATGCTTTCGAACTGCTAGGTTGGCAGAAGCTGGGAGAAGTAATGGGAGCTCACTCCATTACGCGGCACTAGGGATTGGAACTGCCAAACTGCCAACCTTTCTTATCGACAAGTTCAGCATCTTATCCAGTGAGCTACCGCGTCCCTTTTAACAGAAAGCGTACTATTTTGTTAATATGCATAAGTAAAGCGCCCAGCTCTAAAATCCTTGTCCTCTTAATAATTTTTTTTTGGGGGGAAGGGATAAAAATCTTCTCCTTATGCTTTTCCAGGTCTTAACTGTAAAATAAAATCCTTAACCTCAAAAAGTAGACACAGACACAGACAGTAGTCAGCAAGAGCACTTTAAAAGTAAATCACTGCTGGATTATTGCAAATATATTTGAAAATTATTGTTCCATATATCTGCAGATACTGTATCTGAGAGGTTGGACTGAAGCCTTTGTCCTTAACAGCTGTTAACCTATTACCAGAATATTTTCTTTAAGATGACCATATTTGAATTGACCCTGTGGCCATAAAATATTTAGTATCTGTTTTTGGTAGCAAGTTGTCAATTAATTAAGTAATATTTCTAAACAAGAAGATTAACCAATTATCAATAGGTATCTGCAGGTCAAAGTCAAGAATAACATGAAAAGGATTAAGCAAAAGCTCCTTTAAGGAGGATCTAGCACACTAATCAAGAAATGTTTATTTAAATAATCTGGGTAACCTATGTGATTTTGTTACTTCCCTTCAAAAGAAGCTTCATGTGGTTCTTAAAAAAAATTTAGCACATTTTTTTTCTCTCATTCTCTAGCAAAATGCTCTGCCAAAATGTAATCTTTTACAACATCATATTGTTTAGGCACAGAAAGAGCTATGTGGAATATGCTAATGTCAAACCTTGAAGTATTTATAGGTCTCCCCAATGTATATATTTGCATATAAATGTAATTTGGTTTTACACAAGCCGAATATTTGTGGAAACAAATTTGCATAACAGCCACTGAAACAAAATGCAGCTTTCAACTGCTCTAAGTTTTTCTGAACTCAAATAAAGGTGAATTTAGACACCTATGGTTATGGAAACAAGGAATTATGAGGAAAATATGTGGGTGCATTAGGCTTTCTAAATATATATATATATTTATAATATATATAGCAATATTTTCCACAACCTGTATTGTCTGCATTTTTATTTTTTAGTAGAACATTAACACTGTATTTAGTAAAATGGTTGTATTGTTTGGTAGAACATTGTTTTATGTTATAGAGCTGGGCAAACAAAATTATTTCTGAAACGGTGAATATATTTGGCTTAAGGTCCTTTCTACAGCATTAAATACTGTCTTTTTAACTGATCCCAAGTCATTAGAAACAAATAACCCATTAATAGCAAATACCAAACCAAAAAAAAAAAAAGGATTCTTTTGAGAATAGTTTTAAAGAAGAAGATTCTTTAAACAAACAAAGCACTGGATTATTTACACTTTGGAAATTGTAGTTCCAGCTGATTGCAGTTTGATCAAGAGAAGCTATTGCTTGCAATTAACAATCAACTGACCAGCTTCCATTAGATGAATTAGTTTCAGATTGTGCTGCTGGCAGCATTAGCTAAAAACATGTTGGTGTGGGGGTCCAAATCCAATGGTATTGATTCTTCAGCACCTTAAGAGAAAAGACTGGTTTGGGGGAGGGAGATTTAATTTGTTTGTTTCACTCTCCAAGCGATCAAATATCATTTTCTTCTACTATTCTTCCTGAACACATATGTGCAGAGGATATACCCTTTGACCCACATGGTAAAATATAAGTAAGCTAGATGCTAGATTTTGCCTATTTCTATATATGCCTATTCTTGTAAAGAATATATTCCGTGTAAAGAATAGAAATACTTTTGCAGTGATAAAACCTGTTTCACTAATTATTGCTTCAGTCAGCTTCCTGCTCTTGGGAACACTCACAAAACACTTCAGCCTTCAACAGAACCTATATGTTTAACTCAGCAACTAAGCTGTAATCAACACATCTCTCTTAAAATGTTACAACAAACACTCACAATCTTCACCATCTGGTCCCATCCAAAGTACTGGATTTTATTTCTCAAAATTTCAGCCAGAGAAGACAGTCCCTGATTGGTGGGTAGCAGAGAGTAGAGGAGGCAAAGAAGAATTACCAGGTTTACTCCTATCTCCTTCTCACAAGTCTAATTGCACCAGCCTTGCAATAACCAAACAGGGTTTTTTTTAACAATAATATGATACATATTTTAGAATTTAAACTCTAGTATTTTAATTTTGGTGTTTGTTTTTTATGCTGCCCACTTTCAGTGTTCTATTAACAGAAAATAAAAAAATGCAGGCTGAATAAAGCAAATAAAAATAACGAGGATTGTTTAGTGGAAGATTTTTTTTCTCTCCAAAGGATCTGGCAGTTAGTGTGAGAACTGAAGGTCTACTGAAGAGTAATTAATTAACTCAATGCAAATAGAAGTGATGAGGAAGATTCCCCTCAGAGCAAAAACAATGTTATTAGAACAAATGGTTGAAACATTGATATGATCCCTAATGATAAGAATAATACAGAAAACTGGTAGTTGCAATCATCATATTTCTATTTTAACATTAATAGAGGGGGCAACGAAAGGAATGAAAACAGCTTGTTATGATTTGGGGGGGGGCATTATTCAATTATTCATACCCATACCCTGGCTGAGTATGCCAACAGGAATATTTTACAGACAAGGTTGAAAAAAAGAACATTCAACTGATTTGGGTGTTAAGTAACACAGTTCAGGTCATATGTGTGTTCCTCAGTGCTTCCATTGAAATTACATTACTGGTATTTGAAAATATTTTACAAGGAAAATTAAGAAAGAGGAAGAAGCCTGACAATTTCACCTTGTCTGGATTAGTTTGGATGTTAAAAATAAAACCAAACCCGATCCTAGTGTCAGGTTTCTTAAAACAAACTTTATGGAACACTTCAAAATGAGATTATATAACCAGGCAGAGGGAGCACATCAGTTAATAGCTTTTTTTCATCTTTGCTTAGGACAAAACCAGAGCTTCAACTTCTCATCTTTATTTCTACCAGCTCAGGAGAACAAATAGTACTATTGCTGAGGCAGGATTTAGTAAAACAAAACACAAAATGACCTTACTTATACATACCCTTGTCCACATGCTGTTACTAACAACTGTAACACACTCTATTTAATTCCCAAATAGTTGGAAGTTTGACAAAGTCATAGAAACAAAGAAGGATTTCCCCGTTGAAAACTAGAATATTGTTTCAGATTATTTTTATCTTAGACTTATAGTATTTTAGTTGTGAAAATCTAGATGGGCACTAAAGAAGAGATATTAAAAACTTCATTTTGCCATCCAGAAACCATCCAAATATTTATAGCCCTAGAAATTGTGAATCACTTACAACATAAAAAGGGAAGATTAAAAAAAAAGATTTTAAAGAATATAACCAAGGTTTCTCAGGTGTTCAATCCTAAACATTGTTGATAGATAATGTAATTTGACCTTTCATAATCATACGTGGGATGGCTTGCCCAAAGTGAGTGGACAATAAGAATGTCAGGATCTGGATGAGGTTGGGATCTTGGAAGTAACTACCAGCCATAGGATTCTTAATTAATATAGTCTTTATTATTTACAGATATGAAGTAAAAGAAGAAAAAAGGAAGATAGGACTTCGCCTCATAAGAGGCTACATCCTCAGTACAAGCTGAATCACCAAAAGGTAAGCCCCAAGTGAGCACACGTGGCTTGTGTGCAGGTTTATGTAGTAGGTGCACTATGTTGCCCCCTACTGGTGTCCAGGTGCAGCACTACACATGTGCTGCCATCTAGAGGCACATCTGGAGACAGAGCCAAAGGAACAGATTTTTCTGTGACAAAGAACTTGGGTACAATCTGTGCTCTGGCTTAAGATGGACCTTTCTTTCTTCTTTCTGAGGACAAAATCTCAAATTAATGACCCTTAACTTGCTCACTTGAGGTACTTAAGTACATTTCTCCTCCTCCTTATGAGGTTCATGGAGCATTGATCAGGTGACAGGTTTCCCGGGAGTGGCTTATATAGAACTATCTTCTTTGTTCTTAGGAAGTTCAAGCTGGTACTAATTCAGAGTGATGGGCAATAGGAAATAATCTTGACAGACAGGATGAAGAGTTGAAAACAAGATAATGGTCAGATTAAAAAAAATCAGTCTGGGGTAGAAGTGCATAGTACTTTTATTATACAGTTACAGTAACAGAACCTTGGAAATCTGAATACATCTTCTCCTTCCCTTCATCTTCAAGAGATGTCTATGGATATTCTCAGTCATCCAGGTCATGGTTGTCTCAAAGGTGCTTTTTCAAAAGGCAACTGGACTTTCTTTGTTTTTTCCTTGAAGACATTTTGCTTCTCATCCAAGAAGTATCTTTGGTTCTGAAAGGATGATGGGAGGGAACAAAAGGATAAGCAATCTTTCCTACACCCACCATCCTACCAGAACCCAATGAAGCTTCTTGGATTAGAAGCAAAACATCTTCAAGGAAAAACAAAGAAAATCCAGTTGCTTTTTGAAAAAAAGCTTTGAGACAACCATGACCTGGATGACTGAGAATGTCCATAGACATCTCTTGAAGATGAAGGGAAGGAGAAGATATATTCAGATTTCCAAGGTTCTGTTACCGTAACTGTATAATAAAAGTACTATTAATTTTCATAACTCTGGTTTTCAAGTGTGATCTACTCCTGAAGGGCTAATATCCACTGAGCCATTGGACTTTTGAATGCTCTCCAGAATCATTGGATTGTGATGGCTTAAATATTTTTAAATAAATAATAGATTGCTCAAGCCTGAAGCTCGTCTACATGCTGTATTTATAAATGTCATATAGAACCATTTAAGAGAATTAATTGCTGGATTTCCCCTTGCTTTATTTGTTCCCTCACCCAGAGTCACAAACCACGGGAAAAGCAACCACCAATGACTCTGCTTAACACATAATGAGGGCAAGATTAGGTGGGTGTTAGTAGATATCTGGAACAGAGGACTTACTCACCCTCCAAGTCATCCAAAGGATAACAGATCAGATACCTACGACGTCAAGTCATTTCTCAACTCAGGCCTAGTGCTCCTTCCTTCCATCCTTTCTTCTGAAAACTTAGTTTAAAAAGAAAAGAAAACCTCTCTCCTAAAATAAGCAGTGGTGCAATTCAACCAGTGTAACAACCAGTTCGGTGAGCACAGGCTTGTTGCATTAGAAAAAAAGCAAGCAAACTTACCATCTACTGCAGCTCCAGTGAGTCAAAACAGCTGGCACGCGGCAATCTGCACTGCTGCGCCGATCAGCTGGGCTTCAAAAGAAGGAAATATAGGACAGAATAGCGCAGGGGACGGTAGGTGGGCCCAACTCATTGTCAGAACTACTGGTTCACTCGAACCGGCCCATACCGGCTGAATCTCACTCCTGAAAATAAGGTGGCCCTTTTCTGTGTCTTTTCTATTCATTTTTCTTCTCACTAGCTTTGCATGTCATTGCTATAGGGAATATGATAATATTGACTATTAGCACCTGGTTTCTGTTTAGATTGTATTATTAGTGGAACATCTGAGAATACACATAAAAGTGAAAATCACAGCGATCTCATTCATGGGTTTTCAGGTGTAATGGCCCAATTGTTGAACTACATTTTGTCATGGTATGTAGCTATAGGTAAACCCTGACAGGAACTCAATGGGTTATCTTTTATTTGAGCTATATTCGACACCTAGTTTTGTGGAGCTATGTCTAGTGAAACATGTTATAACACAAAATTTCTTAAGTCCATTGTACATGAATTCATTGTCTATCAATTCCAGCATTAAATTTCATCTCAGAAATTTTACTGCTGAATGTTGTGACTATTACTTTCAGCCAAAGGTCACTATGAACATTTCTAGTTCAATTTATGGGTTGATATTAACAAAAATATATTACCAGTTTTCGCTAAAAACCCAGACTGTATATTTTTTTTATTCTTATGACATTATTACCATTAAATACTACTTCCCACAACTATTTCAAATGTTATTTTTTAAAAATGTTGTTATTTTGTAAGCTGCCACAAAGGATTTCTTTTGTGAAAGAGAAATCTATACCATACATTTACCCTTTTCTAAACAGTGGGTTTTTATTCTTTCCCCCCCCCTGAATTCTACCATTTGGAGATGGTAAGGAATGGGATGATGTCAAAATGATGTTGTTTTCAGTAGGCTTTCTTCACTGACTGAATATATCTCTAGATATAAATGAATAAAATTAAGTGAATTAACAAAACTAAACATTTCTTTGCATAATGATATCACTATGGGAAAATTGGTATATAAAAAAAACAAGAGCTAGCAACAGCAATCAGAAAAATGAAGTATTTTCAGAAGGAAAGGTAAAATATTTATGGAAATTAGGTGGTAAAAATCTGTCGGAAGTGGAGGAAGGATTTTCAGGTCAATCAAAATACACACACAGACACACACACAAGAAAGAAGATAACCTGGAATTGAAGAAATGTAGACTGAATGAGGGAAAATACACAAGACATATGAGGGAAACATGGCTTGATCTACATCCACTCTGAGAAACACATAGTGAAGAGGAAGCTTCACATTGTGAGACATTTGAGATACATGAGCTACACATTATATCCCAGATGCTAGAAGATCCATGGAAACAATTGGATGTGAAGCCAACACCTGAAGCTGAAATGTTACTGACATCCCCTCCTTTACATAGCCACTGATGAGAGGCATAAAATCATGGATTAGATACAGTCAACCTTTTTTAAAAGAAATGTTACACTGATCTTACAGAAAATATGGACTAGGGCAGTGATGGCAAAACCTTTTGCCACTGCCTGCTCAAATAATGTGTGTGTTCCGGTCTAACAACTGGCGTGCTTCCGTGTGCTCTGGCACACATGCCATCGGTCCGCCAACACTGGACTAGGTTATTTTATTTAGCTACCATGCCAATTCATGACATAAAGATCACAAATTTTTGTATAAATAAATGTCAATTTATAACCTTTCATGCTTTCTTAGGCAATTAATTCCTTAATTGAAAGTTGACTGAATGGAATGCAAAACTTTGCTGTTCAGTTATTATACATTTCTTCTCAATCGTGTTTCTTAATCAAATTAGAAACCAATGGAAATGTTATGATTATCCCTTTTTTTGGATTAAAATAATGCTAACAACGATATCAATATCCAGTCAACTTTAACTACATTTATCTCCTTTCATTTTATTCATGGATTGTTGCTTTAAAAGAAATGATATCAAGTCATTTCTTTAATGATACAGGTTGTCTGAAATTATATATATACAGGATAGATAGATAGATAGATAGATAGATAGATAGATAGATAGATAGATAGATAGATAGATAGATAGATAGATAGATATAAATGATAGAGATAGAGATAGAGATAGAGATAGGTATATTCCACGTACCCTAGATATTCCTATCAGGACAGAGTTGAAAACCCAAAGCCACTCCATCTTCCTAAGGTTGACTGGAAATTGGTTGATGTTACCAAGTTAGATAATGAAATATTCACTATCAGATAATCAACCTGAAGGAGCACCAAGGACAATACAGTTCAATTTTAAGCTACATGTACTGTGTTATACTGGAGTTGTTTATTTATTTAAAACATTGAAACAACTCTGCAACCAATAAACTGTCTAAAATAGTATAAAACAGTATGAAACCAATAGCCATGCAACTAAAAATCTGGTGCCATAGCCAAATTTCTCTGATGAATCCCCATTCTTGTTCCACTCTGACCTCACCCCATCCCAATGCCTGAACGAGGAACCGGGTTTTAGAACTGAAGCTTCTTGGATAACAAGTGAAATGCCTGCAAGATAAAAGAAAATCCAGTTGCCTTTTGAAAAAGCACGTTTGTATGAGAATCTCCGTAGACAAACAGGTTGTAAGCAGTGGTGGGTTTCAAATAAACCCAACACCGGTTCGCTGAAAATGAGCATATGTGCATGAGCACATGCACGGATACGCGCATGTGCAAGACGCAGCTCCAGCTACCACCACCACCCATTTCTAAGCTGCTGCAAGAAGGTGTGCTGCCAAAACCAACCCCCCCCCCCATTGCCTCACAGGTGGCGTGCAGCCTTGCAGCAGTTTAAAAGTAGCTGTGAAATAATGGGGAGGGTGGCTTGAGTGGCATGTGGCTTCACAGCCATTTTTAAATGGCTATGAGTCCACAGAGGCCATGTGCCACCCCAGCAACCACCCCATACCGTCCCAGCCTCAGAGCTTATCTGGCTCAGTCAGCACATGTGGGAAGGTGAGGAGGGGCCGGACGGGCGGGGGTGAGCTGTTTAGCTCAGCCGAGGTGAGGCAGAGCTCTGCAGCGCCATCAGCTGAGCTTAAAAACAACTAAATTTAGATATTTAGGGCAGGAGGGCTGGGGCAGGAGGGCCGGGGCATGTGGGCGGGGCCAGCCAGGGGTGATATTTGCCAGTTCAGCGAA
>JANHGC010006143.1:37850-48732 GCA_027560395.1 Boaedon fuliginosus | reverse complement strand
TGCCCTATACAATAAAAGAAAATACACATTCATATCACACAATCAAACAAAGGGGAGGAAGGTCTTAACTCCAAGCCTTCTGACACAGCCAGGTTTTGACGGCCTTGCGGAAGGTGGGCAAATTTGGGATGGTTCTAATATCCACAGGGAGCGAATTCCAAAGGGACGGCGCTGCAACAGAGAAGGCCCGTGCCCACGGACCCACCAGCCAGCACTGCCTGGCCGACAGAATCCGGAGCAGACCCTCTCTGTGGGATCTCACAGGACGCTGGGAGGTATATGGTGGCAGTAGGCGGTCTCGACGGTATCCCGCTCCTAAGCCATGAAGGGCTTTAAAAGTTGTTACTAGCAACTAGTTTTTCTCTTCTTCCTTTCCTCCCCCTTGACAGGGTTAGGGTTAGGGTTAGGGTTAGGGTTTAGCATTTCTATATGTATGTATGTGTCTTTATGTGTGTATGTATAGAAGCTTGGTTCTTTGAGTTTGACATGTTATTTAGATTGAAGGAGGTCTACCTGAAAAACACTAGTTTTTAGTTTTCCATTTCTGTTCTCTTTTGGTTCTGGCAGACTATACAATCTTTTCTTTTATATGATTACCAGACTTGACTTAAATCAATAACGGGGAGATGGAAATGTATTTCATGATGTTTCTTCATTGGTCAATAAAATCTTCTGCAGTGCGCCATCAAAAAATGCTGGAGTCAGCTTTGAAGAGAAGAGGGGGGGGGAAATGTCCTTCAATGGCAAGAGATGCAATTAGAGTGATTTGCTGCTTTAAGTGACTTACAGTGCACGCCGTAAAATGAGAGATACAACAGTCAACAATAAAACAGAACTAGTTTCTCTCTCCCCCCGCCCTTCTTATTCTTCTTTCAATAAATTGCTGGATTTCAGCATGAAGAAGGCATTAATGAAAAGCTTCAGTAACATTCAAAAGCAAACAACAGGGAGGAATGAGTCTTATTTGTTTATTTTATGTATTGGTCAAATTTATATAGCTGCCCATCTCACAAAACAAGCATCTTGTAAGCATTTAGAGTTAATTGAGTCAATAGAGATTTTTGTATTTGATGTAAATTTTAGTTTTATTAGACAGGAATTTTTGACCCTGAAAGAAGAAGTGTCTACAATAATCTTCTAGATGACTTGACAAATACTTATTGTGAAGTACTGAGGAGTTCTTTGATCCATAGAAGGTACATTGCCTTTCATATTTGTTCCTATATGTGTGGGGCAAAGAAGTGGGTGTTTAGGGGGAAGACAGAGGTTCCTAGGAATTTGTGCCTTCTCTGTTTAAATCTCCCAGATATTTGCAAGAAATATCACAGGTCAATTGGGTAGCAAACAGATGTACAATCTTATAAATTATGGACCTCCTTTGCAAGGGGGGAAGCTATTAGTGTTGCAATAGATTTGTCAGTAATCAAGTAAATGTGATTTTTTTTTGTCTTTTGCTCTTTTTAATTCACTTTTTAATTCTTTTGTCTAGTTTTGTTTTGTCTCTGTTATTTCTTTTTTTCTTTTGGCTTTTGTATATTTTAATCTTCCAAATCAAATTTTAAAAAAGATTACAAAAAGATAATTGCAAGAAAAATAGTGGGAAATGATTGGTGTTTAGGATAGAAGGAGGAAGAGGACGGTGACAGGGCGGAGGAAATAATCATCCAAAATGCATGCTTAGCAAAGCTAGAAATAACCTGGTATCTCTTCTTTAAGACAAAAGTCTCGGCTTATCTAGCAGTTTCACTCAACGAAGTAAGGGTCAAAGAGTTCAAGGTATTATTAACTGAATCTTTTAATTCACTTCTTCATGACACGAACAGACAGGTACGAAAGTGGTAGGGCAAGCCCTCATGAAAACAGTGTTATGGTAATTTATCTGTTAGCCCTTTCTATAGCTCACCCAATCCTGTCCTTTCTATCAATTCATCTCGTGTCCAACTGTCATTCTCTTAAGGCCCCAGTGCAAAATGACTTAAACAGCTCAGTAACAGATTTAAAATAACAGCACAAAATAACTTGAACAGCTGAGCAACGGATTTAAAGTAACAGTCCAGAATAACTTAAATAGCTGAGTGGTGGATCTTTCTGTCCCGCTGGGCTTTCCGTACTGAATGTGCCGTTCTAGAGGAGGGCAGTTCTTGTTCTTGTCGGGTTTACTCCCCTTCAATTTATGGTGAGGCTCAACGTGACAAAAAGAAATCAGATTACATCATAAAAAAGAATAATAGAATAACAGAGTTGGAAAGTCCCTTGGAGGTCTTCTAGTCCAAGGAATAAAAAAAATGTTATTTGGCAAACTGCAATGCTTTTGATCTTAGAATCCAAAACAGGGACATTGTATTTTTGCCAAACCATGCACATAGATTTGTCAGCCAGGATTTGTATCTTTCAGTGCTGCATTTTCCTTCACTCTTTCCTTGTTTAATTAATTGAAGTAGTTTATTTCTGTGCAGCCTACCATGTGTCCTAAATATTCCAATTTCCTCTTCACAATATCTCTATTTTTTTCCATATCTTGGAGAAGCTTCTCATTTCATACTTGTTCAACCCATCAAGTTATAAAATCCACATTTCAAAGATTGCTATACTTCTGATTGTCACTTGGTCATTATCTATGCTTCTCCCCTAATAATAACAACAACAAGAAGAACAAGAACAACAATAATCCTGGCAAGACATAACAGCATATAATTTGCAAACAATGCTCAGTCAGAAATCTGACAGCAAAGAAGTCAGGATCAAAAATTCCTTGGTCTCACCTATTCAATTCGGCACTTTATGTCTAAGCTGTGATCTCACCTCTCATTCAAATAACAGCCCCGGTGTTGTGTATTTCGCTGCTAAGATATAGACTTTGCTTCACAATTGCTATTTTTACTGGTAGTCATTATTTTTGTTTTCTTCTGCTTTATATTTACCACATAACAATTACTAGACTTCCAGTGGAACTTCCGGTAGTGCTGGGCATAGAGCTTGAAACCACTGTGGCCCCAGTCCAGGCTTACCTATTGGAGGGCTCAGTTTGCTTGATAAGATGGTATCACCTGTATAACACATACTATTTATTATTAAGCCACTAACAATTCTTTCCTTATGACTTTGTTTTTCAGATTTTGTAAAGCATTTTCTCTCTCTGTCTCTCTCTCTCTCTCTCTCTCTCCCTCTCTCCCTCCTGCCCCTCCCCCCTGCCTGTCTTTCTGTATTTGGAGATTCTCAGTCATCCAGGTCATGGTTGTCCCAAAGGTGTTTTTTCAGAGTAGGGGAGATATGACACCACCTATCTCCTGTTTACAACATAGTTCCACACTTCTTCAGCAGTTCCAAGAAAATTCCACTCCAATTTGCATTATTTCAGGTGACCCTGAAAACCTCCAAGTGGTCTCAGCAAGTCTCAGAGAGTGCTAATGACCAGATAACTGCAAGGAATATAAATCTTTCTATTCTCCACCATTCAGTCAGAACTGAAGAATCTTCTTGGTTGAGAAGTGAAATGTCTGGTGAAATGTGAAGTGAAATGGACAAAGAAAATCCAGTTGCCTTTTGAAAAAGCACCTTTGGGATTCTCTCTCTCCCTCTCTCCCTGACAAATGTTAGATAGGGGTAGGAATTATCCATCCATCCATCCGTCCGTCCATCCATCCATCCATCCATCCATCCATCCATCCATCCATCCTTATGAAAACTAATTTGTTGCCAAACAAGCCAGAAATTTCCATCTAAGAATCTAAAGTTATGTCATTGGTATTTTTTTTTAAAATGGGGCTAGGATAGACATGGGCGTCTCTTTTTATTTATTCCATTCTCTGTTGGCTATGAAGAACTCCAGGGAGGCAGAAAAGGGAGGCGGGCTACAGCAGCATGTAGACAGATAAATAAATGCAGAAATGACACCAGGCTTGTTTTCTGACAAGGATGATAGTCATATGGAGACAACTCTGATGGACACAACTTTGTGATTCTTGGTGATTTTCTGCTAAGTATATTTTTCTCTTTCTCACAGTGGTATGAAGTGCATTAGGTAGGCATACTCACTCCATGCATGTGTGTGACATGTCTGTGTCATTAAAATGCCGACCAGTTTCCAAGCATGGAAAAGAGAACATCTCTTATCTCCGTGCGGGGCATCAGGAGCTGTCCCTGGCCCACAAAAACCAGAAATTTTGATTTGTATCTTGACAACACTCTGTTCCTTAAAACATTTGTGGTTGTTAATGTGCTGATGGATCTCGCAGCACCTGCAATACAAGGCTCTCACCTAAAGCTATTACAACAAAAAAAGTCTAAAAATTTGATGGATGCATTCTAGCTTCGATTGCTAAAGTGACACAGCTCTTCCATTTTGAAAATGTTGCCAGCTCCAATGAGGCTACCTTATTAGAAGGCATCATCCGTATGAAGAAAGGCATGACAAAACTTTCTGACGTGTATTCCTTCATGCTTCTTCTGACTAGACTATAATGAGGAAAGACAAGACAACCTCTTCCTGGATACCATACCATACTGAATGATCTTCTGAACAGTAAGCTTTAAAAACAATGCTTCTACACCTTGATGTTTCTCATCCTTGGCAGCTCCTCAACCATGGCTGGCTGGGGAATTCTGGAAGTTGAAGTCCACACATCTTAAAGTTGCCAAGTTTGTGAAGCAGTGCTTTTGTAAACTGCAGCATGAGCAGCAGCAGCAGTAATTGTTGGCTAATTCAGTTGGACGGCCTGCCATTTTGGATTCATATTTTTACACCACAGTGTTTGTGGAGTAGCAGTCAGATGCTGAGATTCCAATTTTTTTTAATTAATGCCTTTAGTTCTGGCAGATACAGATATGAGTTACATCTCCCCACTTAGTACTGGAATCTAATTTCATATTTTATTACCATGTGAGAATCAAGTCCTCTGTGATTTTAATTGTTCTTCAGCTTGAGAAGAAGGTATTTTAATTAAGTATTTTTTGTTGAAAGTTATTAACACATAATTGGGTTGTTTTTTGTTTCATTTGCACATGTGTTTTTCTTTAGCCTCAATAGTACAAACTATTTGTCATTTTATCCCATCATAATTTATACGGGGGGGGGGGGGGAGAGTCAGAGAGAAAGAAACCTTATGTCAACATCAAATAGCTGTGTACTTCTTAGAAAAGTATTTGCAGGTGCTTAAAACGCCCTGGTTCTTCATCTCCAGCATATAGTAGGTTCAAATTATCAGTTTTTGTTATAGTGTAGTGTAGCAAAAGAGATGCATATTCTCACAAAGACCACATAACATTATTTTCTGGTGGTAGCTTTATTATTTATTTAAATCCTTATTTCCCACAATTTTTTTAACCACAAAACCCAATATAGTTGATTTTCCAGGTGGTCTGGCAGTCCAGAACTGGCCAAAGGAAGGTATGCAGAAGGCTCCAAAGATCAACTCCTTTGTACAGGTAGTCCTAGACTTACAACCATAATTGAGACCAGGGTTTCCATTGCTAAGCAAGGTTGTTGTTAAATGAGTTGCACCCAATTTTAGGATGTTTTTTTGCTATGGTTGTTAAGTGAATCACTGCCATTGTTAAGTGAATCACATGGTGATTAAGGAAATCTGGGTTCCCGCATTGACTTTGCTTGTAGAAATCAACTGCAAAGGTCACAAATGGTGATCATGTGATCCCAGGCTGCTGCATACCATTTACCAAGTGCCCAAATTTTGATTATGTGACCTTGGGGATGCTGAGAGTGCAAAGTGCAAAGAATAGCTATAAGTCACCTTTTTTGGTGTTGTTTAAGTTTTTTTTTCAAGTTTAGCAACTTGAAACAGTTGCTTAACAAATATTTGTAAATGAGAATTTGTTTACTGTTTTGTTAAGTTCTGTTAAAGGGATTGGTGAATGGGATACCTTTATTGTTGCAATAGAAGGTGACAAGCAAAAATATGACATGGATTACCTTTGTGGGTGCATGATGGAGGAGTTCAGATGCCAGAAGGAGAATCCCAAGCCACAGCAGTTCTGGAACCAGAGGGGTCATCGTGGGGGCTTTTGCTACCCTGCAAGAAGGCAGCTACATAGCTTTGAGCAGGCAAACTCTCTTTCAGGCTGTTACCAGTGTGGCTCCCCCAACCACTTCAAATCCAATTGTCTTCAGTTGCAGGGATCTGCAAACTTTTCTTTCTCTAGGGGGAGATGGAGAGTGGGAAGAAGAGAGCATAGACGTGGAAGGGACTTCTTTGTACGTGGTGGACATAATAATAATGGCATAATGAATGTGAATAACAATGTAAATGTGCCAAACGTGATTGAGAGGGTCCAGTATGGACCATATGAGACAAATGCCATTTACAATACTGATATTAAAATGCCATTTAACAGTTATTATTGGATGGTTGATAGTAGAGCAGGGGCCCATACTGCACATGATATAAATGATTTTAAAGAGTATAATTGACACAGCTGTGAGGATGGCAAATGGAGATGCAGCTAAAGTATCCGGCATTGGGATAGTGGAGGTACCCGGGATTGGGGAACTCAATGATGTTTTGCACATCCTTCTATCCCAAATAATCTGACGAGTGTTATGCGCTTGTGTGATGACCGGGGAATAGATGTACTCTTCAGGTACAATGGGGGGGGGGGAATCTTTAAACGTGGCAAGATTGTAGGGAAAATGAGGAGAAATGGCAACTTACCTTACCTGATTCCCAGTGGGACTGAGTCCCAAGGTGCTGACGCCCAGGTAGTCAGTGAAGCACAGGGATCACAGGGTACCAAGCAAGCAACAAAGGCTAACCTCCTGCACCCCCAAAGCCACAAGCTACCCCTGTGGTGCCCAGTCACCCTGAATCCAGGGCTGAAAGCAGCACTGGTGCTGGGACCACTGCCAAGTCCTATGCTAATGTAGTTAAAGGTGCAACTGCACCTGAGGTGGTAACTGCCCCCAAGCTGGAAGGTGAACCTAAAACTCAAAGAGTTAAGAAGGGGGGCAAGTGTAAGGTGAAAAAGAACAACATTGAAAGTGTGATTGAACCAGTTATTGTGACAGAGACTATTGACGTCAATGTAAATGCAACTGTTGATATGAGAGTAATTGGTACCTAGAATGAGGAGTCTAGCGAGGTGGAATATGTTGTGCCAGTGGAAGCAGTCAATGCAAATTAGGTGATACCTGCTCAGTGCTGGGAAGTGGTTGCCCGTGTGATAGAAAAGAAAAAGAAATATAAGAAGAAGAAGGGCTCAAAGGGCAAAAGAGCTAGTCAGACTGCACCCAAGGTAGATGAGACACCAAGGTAGACTGGAAGTGGGTAATGCTCCTGAGGGAGAGGCACAGTCATAAGTCAGAAGGAGTCAGCCAGTTGAGACAGGCAAGCCTCTACATGACAAGTACGCCCACATCCTACACCGGAAACTGGCACACATTAGTTTTAAAGCCATTAAGGAAATGCCAGAATGCACAGAGGGCCTAGACCTTAGGAACTGCAGGGTATTCTTTGATTGTTCTATTTGCACCCAGGCTAAGTCTAAGGTGGCTCCCACTCCTCACACATCAACCAGAAGGGCAGAGAGACCATACCAGCTCATTCATACAGATGTGGTCGGTCCATTTCCAGCATCATTGGGGCAGAAGTGCTACTTCCTCACAGTAATAGATGATTTCTCATGCTTCAGCCATGTCTACAACATGAGAAAGAAGATGGAGGTGCTGGAAAAGCTGCAACACCTGCAGGCCCTAGTAGAGAACCAACATGGGGTGAAGATCTCATAGATCCAATCAGATTGCGGCAGTGAGTATACCTCCAGGCAGTTTGTCAATTGCACTAATAGGATGGGGATCAAACACTTCACTACCCCTCCTTACACTCCTCAGGCTAACAGTGTGATTGAGAGAAGGAATGGCATTTTACAGACTATGAAAAACTGCTTGCTGATGCAAACCTGGGACATGAGTATTGGGGTGAAGCAATTGTTTTCGCCAATTACATTTTTTAACAGAGTGTGGAGTAAAGTAATTGGCCAGACCCCGTATGGACTGTTGTATGGAAGGAAACCCTCCTTGGTGCATCTGCACATTTTTGGATCCAAGGCATGGGTCCACATTCTAAAGGCCCAGAGAAGCAAGGGGGACACAATTTCCAGGGAGCTCACTTTTGTGGGTTACGCGTGGGGAACCAAGGGTTACTGGTTCTTAGATGAGAAGGCCAGAGTTGTTATTTCGAAATCGGCAGTCTTTTTAAAGGGTGTTGGATGGTCCAGGATTCACTCCAATGACCTGGGCATGTAGACCTCCGGTGACTCAAAGGAAGAACCAGCACAGCCTGCAACTCCCTTCCAGCAGCAGCCACAACAACAACAGCAACAACAGCAACCAGAAGCACCACTGCCTGCACCTGCCAAGAAGAAGAAAAGCAAAAAGGTGAAGAAAGCATCACAATCTACATCACTTGCTGAGGAGGCATCAACCCAGGTACCCAGGCGTTCTTCAGAGGTGACAGCAGCTCCACAGCAACCTGGTCTGCCAGCATCCCTGGCTGGAGATGAAGGCCACGGTGAGTGGGAGGTTGGTAGGAGGTCCAATCACTCCACAAATGGAGTCCCTCCTAAGAGGCTGGCTGAGGAGGATTACATAACTTTGATCTGTTTGGTCACTTAGACCCCTCGCACGTACAATGATGTTCTAAGTCTCCCTTACAAGGAACAGAGGCGGTGGAGGGAGGCTATGGAAAGTGAGATGGCTAGTCTCAGAAAGCTGCAAGTCTTTATGCGACAGCCCTTACCAAAAAGCAGTAACACCATTGGAACACAGTGGGTGTATAAGCTCAAAAAATTGGCAAATAACAAGAGCTTGTACAAGGCTAGACTAGTGGTCCAAGGTTACTCACAGAAATATTTGCAGGACTACTGTGAGACCTATAGCCCAAGGGTATGAGCGGAGAGTGTAAAAGCTGTTCCCATCACTGCAACAGCCTGAGGTGAGGTGGTATTTCAATATGATGTGCAGACCGCCTATCTCCATGCTAATCTTGACTACAATCTCTATGTAAGTGTGCACCTGGGTTTGAGGACTCAGAGGGCTGTAACTGGTTGCTTAAGAAGAGTCTTTATGGCTTAAAGCAATCAAGGAAGCAGTGGTATGACTGCCTGGCTGATGCCCTGAAGAAAATGGGCTATAGGACATTTCTGTGTGTTCTTAAAACACTCGCAAGATGGGCTAGAGAAGGTATTGGTTTATGTTATTTGATCTTCTCTTTGTAGGCCCAAGCCAGGACAGTGGCAGCAGGTTTGCACAGATGTTGGGGGCCAAATTCACCATCATGTCTCTTGTAAGGTAAATAGATACCTTGGAGTCCAAATCTCCAGAACTGAGCGGGGCTTTGCACTGAGCCAGGAGGAGAAAATAAAAAAGTTCATACAGAAGTGCAAAATGGCTGATGCTAAACCAGTCAGCACCTCAATGCAGACCGATTTCTGGGGGCTCAACCATGAACCAAGCTCTGCCTTTGAGGACAATACCATGTATAGGTCTGTGGTAGTGTTGTTGCTCTACATCAGCAACTGGAGCAGGCCCAACATTGCTCTTGCAGTGAACTTGCTGGCCAGACATGTAGAGACTCCAAGACAGTTCCACTGGATGGCAGCGAAATGGGTTCTGAGGTACCTAGGTAGTACTGCATGTGCTACTTTACTGCTCGAGCCAACCACAAGAGATGTGTCCATCCTTTTTGCATGCGCTGACGCAGATTGGGCACAAGATCCCAAGACCAGGAGGAGAATGTCTGGCTTCCTCATAGTCCTCAATGGTGCCCCTATTCATTGGCATGTGGGGCAACAGAAATTCACCTCCTGCTCATCAGCTGAATCTGAGTATGCCTGCCTCAGCAACACAGCCAACAACCTCCAATGGTTCGATGCTCTGGTCAGCGATTTGTGGGAGCCACCAAACCTACCCCTCCAAGTCATGGAGGACAATACTGGTGCAATAGGCATTTCCAGGGTTACCTCTGTAGGACCTAGGTCAAGGCACATTGACATTAGTATAAGAACGTAAGGCAATTTACATCCATGGGCTTTATCACAACAGTGCATAGAAAGACAGAGGAGCAAGTGGCAGATATTTTCACCAAGCCATTGCCCAGTGATAGGCACAATTACCTGTGCGGAGAGCTTTGCATGAAATTGTAACCATCCACCATTTCATCTGTTTTATGTCTGTAAATTGTAACATTGTAAGTTTTGTACCTGTCCTACCACGCAGGATTGTTGTGTTCATGAAGGCAGAGGAAGGGGACTGTCAGGAATAAATATTCCCTCCAGCTCTGCCTACATTCACCCATCGGGTGGCAGCACATGCTAGTGCTGCACTTGCAACACATGTACTTGACTTTGTGGGAGAGATGTTGTCCCCAGTGTATATAAGGGGGTGCAAGCTCCTTCCAAGCACACTTTTACTTCACTCTCGAACCCTACCTTACCTGTAAGCCACTGCTGAGGCATCCTTACTATTTTTCCCTTTATTAAATTTTTTATCCCAAACCATCATGTTATGTAGCCTGATTCCAGATCCTAGCCTCGAATCCAACAGATTGCTTGTATGCCTCAAGTCAAGCAACAAGGATAACAAGTAAGTTCATCAATCTGCAAACTACAGTGAAACTTTAAATCTTAGTCCTAAAATCAGGTATACCCTGGATTTATATTTATGTGAAACTACTTGTATCTTTTCTGTTTTTGAATGTTCAGTTTCTTGCATTTTGTCTTCACACTTATCTAACCAGAAGGCAGGGATGGGTTTCTCCCGGTTCGCTGGTTACCCGCTTTGTAGACGCGCTTCCCGGTCGGCTGTCAAAAGCACGCTGCGCGGGATCGCCTTCAAAATCTTCGTGGTATTCTGAAAACACTCTGATCCAACAGC
>JANHGC010006142.1:49730-60359 GCA_027560395.1 Boaedon fuliginosus | reverse complement strand
TGCGCATGCGCGCCGGCCGTCCCGGGGGTGGCGCAGCGGGCGCAGACATCAATCGCGGCGCCCCCGTGACGACTTAGGGGAGCCACGGCACGTCTTAAGGGAGCCGCGGACCAAAAAGTTTGGGAACCGCTGGGTTAGGGGCTTTTTAAACATTTGGGAATGACCTATGGATCTTTGAAATTAGAAGAGTACAAGGGAAGCAGCAGCAGTCTCATTGCACTGAGTTGCATTCCTTTTCTGCCTCACTTGTACACACTAAATTGAACAATGATTTGAACCATAAAATGTCCCTCCAAAATATGTTTTCATCAATAAAATACGAGAAATGGTGACTATGCCAATTCAAATTTGTGGATTTACCAGCTTGTATTATTTCCACATGAAAATGGTATTGGTTGGAAAATGGAAGCAATATACCGCCGAAATACTAACTGTATTTTGTAATGGTTCAACTGGGAACAGCTTGTTTTTTTTGCAAATACCTGAAGTTCTTCCTACATCTATTCATAGCCCTAAAAAGGGATGGGCACCCTGTGACCTTCTGCATATTATTGAACTATATGTCCACCTATTATGACCTTATTCTGAAGTATCTGGAAGAGTTCAGCATATTCACCAGGCTTTAACAAATGCATTTGGATTACATGAACTGCAGAATCTCAAATTTTCTCCTGCCATGATAGAATTATACATTCCCCATATTGTGTATAAGAACTAGATTCTGAATAAAGAACAAATGTATGCATCTTGTAACCTATGCTTGGAATTCTGAAAGTTCCTAGAATTAAGGAAAGAGGTATTAATTTCCTACAAGAGTACATTTAATTCTAATTAATTATTCAAATATCAATTTTCTTTCATTCAGGGTGTTGTCAGACCAACAGGTGGCTATTCAGTTATGCTAAACTGGACCATGTCAGCTGTATATGGACTTAAGTCTAAAGAGGTAATTTTAGTTTGTATAATATGTTTCAATTAAGAAAATAGTTGCCTATATTTTAATTACATTTTATATTTCATTTTTAGGTCTGGTGGGCTGCATCTGATTTAGGCTGGGTGGTTGGTCATTCTTACATTTGCTATGGACCTCTTCTGCATGGGAATACAACAGTTTTATATGAGGTGATTATTTTTTATTTTTTAATTATTTAACTCATTTGAGTTGCTCTTCAGCAAACAGTAAATAGATGCATACAATTCTTTTAATTAATGTGTGATCACTATTACTACTTTTAGTAATAGTTCTTTTCATCAGTCTCATATAGAATGTCTGGTGTTGAGGTGATTAGGAAGGCTCTGTCTTTCTTGGAGAAACATAATTTGTAGAGCCCTCTCACCTGCTTAGCAGCTTATGTTTGTTAGCCTAATAAAATAATAGTTTCCCGCAATGTAAGCAAGCTACAGCAAGCCTGAACTTTGCATGTTCCACATCTTTACTCTAAAAATACAGATTAGCACCGTAAGGAGGAAACGAATTGATACAATTTGGATTGCTACATTGTTGCCGGTGAAAGGGAACTCTTACTCAGGAAACTCAGAAAGGGCTCTGACAAAGGTGCTGGAGAGATACTAAGATTTTAGACTATTTGACTCTGACTTTGAGAAGGTGTTGTTTTGCTCTTCGCTTCCTGCTATATAATAGCTACTATGAATGAATTGGAAACAATAGTGTTGTAAAAGATGGAAGCAGAACAGAACTGGTTTCCCCGGATTATGATAAAATAATGGGAATGATGGAAATGATGCTTAAATTGGGATACAGGCTGAAGTAACCATTTTGAACACTTATTAGCCTGATATTCAACACAATTAGAGATAGAAGTGTTGAGGGGGAAAGAATATTTAAATGTGTTTAAAAGAGAAGGAAAGAATAGATAGATTGCCAGGAAATTTACAGGTATCAGGCAATTTTATCAGACATTATATTATAAAAATACTACATGTATGTTGTTATTTTCTTCTTCTTTTTTTGCCCTCTTTAAATTTTCATAACAAAGAAGAGAGAACTGTTAAAATAGACAGATTTGGCTGATATTGATGTTAATATTGTGACTATTCATTGATATTGGAAAGGGATGGAAGGGAATGATACCCTATTTAGGATGTCTTAAGGATATAGATAAGATAACAATGAACTAATACAAGTGAAATTAATTAACTTGGGTTAATTTGGGTTTTTATGATGTTTTAAGTTAAAAGGGAACAAAGGTAAAGGTGAGAATTAATATAATGTAAAGGTGTAAAGGTAAAGGTGAGAATTAATATAATGAGATTTAAACATATTTAGAGGTACTGGAGATAATTTTAGCTAATCCAACCCACTGGGAAAAATGCCAACTGGGTTTCTAGGTTAGAGATTGATGGAATTGTATAAGAAAAACAATCTATAGAAATAAGAGGGTTAAAAGCTATTCATTACTTTTATAATGCTTAGGAAAAGACAATGGAAATTATATAAATTTGATAATATGTTTGATGATACCTGGAATTAATATTGTTTGAAGGAAAATGAGTTAATATAATTTTAGAGGAAATTAATCATTTTGAAATGAAGAGAAAAAGAATGAATACAAATATAAGAGTATAAACAAAATAACATAAATACAAATGAAAAGGTTTAGCATGGTTTCAAGAAATAAATAATACTGATAAAGATTAGAAATGACATTTATTGAATGAATAACAATGGATAGGACAATGGAGACAATTAGAGATAAGCTAAATTTGAAAAATATGATATTTTTCAAATTCACGCAAGAGACTTGTTTGTAAAAGAAAATTAATAAAAAACTTTTATTTTTATTTATTTATTACATTTTTATGCTGCCCAACTCTCGAAGGACTCTGGGTGGCTTACAACATAGATAGCAATAGCTCTCAGATTTTAAACACTGCTTATCAGAGCTTTACAATACTCCTCAAGCAGTTACAGAGTCAGCATATTGGCCCCAAACAATTTGGGTCCTCATTCTACCAACCTTTTAGAAGGATGGAAGGCTGAGTCAACCTTGAGCCTGGTGGGATTTGATCTGACAACCTGCTGAACAAGTCAGCAGAGACTGCAGTGCTGCATTTAACCACTACGCCACCGAGGCTCTATTCTGGCACTATTAATGATATCAGACACTTCTGTTAGCTGATATTCAAGTGCAATATTCTATAGGGTGACAGCCTGAGGTAAGACTATTAAAAAGAATAAAAGGATATAAATGTAACAACAGAAAATAAAATTATAAAAAAACAGAATATTAACTTGTAACTTTCCAGTATATAACATTCAGAAATGATTGTAGTGGTAAATAGCTGAATTAGAAATCATCAAGAAACTCAGTTTATATAATCTTTGGTTAGAATAAGAATATTTCTTACTCCCTTTTTAATAGCAATGTATGTTTCCCATAAATAATATAGATAGTACTCTGTCTTCTTTTGAACTCAGGAGTCATTGATTTAGAACAAACATAGTCATTTGTATACCGGTAGCTTAGTGATAGGTACATGGTGGTCAGATATTGAACTTAAAATAGAGTATAATGGAAACTGATTGTATGAAATAGGCTTAGAAAAGGAAAATAGGAATATAAAGTATTTTGCAACTAAAGTTCTATTTTTTCTTGTGGGTAAACTATTGAAAAGCAATTACACTAACATATTACTTTGCCTTTAAAACATGAAACATATTAGGAAATGCTATTTTTAATTATAGCTCTGTATGAATTGTGATTGCACTTTTAAACAGATAGTATTATTGTGACAATTGGATATTATTCCGTCCCACGTTCCTGGCCCTTTTCACTGGTGTCTCTGCTTCCGGTTGCACCCGGCGCAGGGAGAGACCGCATCCCGTGTCCATCTACTCCCTCCTGGCGTCGCCCGTCCCGCCAACTGCCGGAAAGTTTGTTTGCGCACGGCAGGAGCGGCCGCATTCCGCATTGCCTTCCCGCCGCAAGGTCAGGTGGCTCTACAGTGGCACCTCAGATGCAATGGCGACGACCTGCAGGATTCAGGTCCGCTTTTCCACCAACGTCCCCTCTGAAGCTAGCTTGCCGGCCACGCTCCTCCTATCGGCTCCTTTTTGCAGGCCCTGTTTTGCCTGTGTTTTTTCCCACCTAAGACGTTCGCCACCATTTTGTTTCTCGTAGTGGTTGAGGTTTTCCCGCCGACGCCATCTTTAGCACATGTGTCCAACGCGATGGATCTAGGCTCTACTGGGTCATGGCTCTCTCCCCAAACGTGGGCAGGCCTCATTTGCCTTCTGTGTCTTCCTGGTCACCTGAGCCTCCCCCACCAACCGGGCCTGGGAGATCCTGGTGGGAGGTCACCCTGTCTCTCTTTATCTTTAGCAAACCTCTCTATCAGTGGCCCCCTCCAAAAAAAAGAAAGAGGAGAGACAATTATCTAAGCAAGTAATCCCATATACTTTATGTGGGGGGACACAGTGGTATCTTTCCCCCGTTGGTAAGATGTGGTGACATCCTTCATTCCCAGGAGACTGGGGGCACTCGGGGGGGAGGAGCTTTGGGAGGCCTCCCCATTACTGTTTTTTCTCTTTGTTTGTGTCTTCCTCCCTCTAGGCCATGGAGGATTCCACTGGAGCTACTACCTCCAAGACCATGACCCTACCCCCAATGTCTTGGGAAGAGTTTAATGCGGCGGTTCAGTCTGCAGTCTCGGCGGTCCTGGCACCCTCCCCAGATGGAGGAGTCCCCACCGCCTTCCAAGAGAGGCCGGAAAAGATCCCGGAAGACTCATCATCTGGAGGACCGTCCTCCCTCTCCGTCGGAGATTCAGAGGGATCAGGGCACCAACTCTCCCCCCTCCTCGACCTCGCACTCCGCAAAGTCCCAGCCCGGCAGCTTCTTTGGGCCTCTCCAAGGGCTATCACAGCCCTAGCCCCTGGTAGTTCCAGTCGACCAGCCGGAAGCCTTGGACATGATGGGTTTCCTCAGTGACCAAGATCCAGCGCCCACTCAGCTTCCGGATTCTTCCGACAAGGAAGAGGATTCCTCCCCTGAATTTCGTTTGGAGCGTCTCTTTGTCCCCGAGTCTTTCCCGAAGCTGTTCCTCACCATCGCGGCAACCCTGAACCTGGGGCCCCCAGCCCAAGAGGAACCTCCAGAGATTCCCTCTTCCTCCACAGGCCTTGATGTCAATTCAGTTTTTCCCGTTCCCTGGGACAGGCTGGCTTCTCCTTACCTCCCTCTATCATGAAGTTTGTGCTGAAAGAATGGTCTGGTCCCTCCCTTCTTAAGGATTCTCGTATTCGAACCACCAGGTTCTATAAGCTGGCCGATGACCAGGCCCACCTTTTTCAATTTCTGGTGGTGGCCGCCCAGGTGGCCGCCTTGGGTAATCCTGCCACCCTACCAGCCGATTCCCAAGGGTACCCAAAAAACTCGCACGATAAGCGGATCGAGTTCTCCACTCATTGCTCCTTTGAGGCCTCTTCTGCATCTCTGTGTGCGGCCCTGGCCGCTTCCTTAGCCACTAGATCATGTGTGCTTTGGTGCCAGAAGATTGTCAAACAACACAATCTCTCCAAGGAAATGGTGATCTTCGTAGAATCACCATGATGTCGCCCTTCGCGTCAGATGCCATGTGTGACGCTCTCCAGCTTTCAGCATGGGCCATGGCCTCGTCGGTGGTGGTCCAGCAGAGCACGTGGCTGCATAACTGGGACATGGAGCGCTCTGCCCACGGCGGTTTGGTGTCGCTCCCTTTTAAGGGGGAAAGTTGTTGGGGAGGATTTGGATCCTTTCCTCCTCGACGGTAGAGGTAACCGTAAAGTATTACCCTCTCGACACCACCAACAACATCGCCCTTCATTCTTCAGGCCCAAGTCCTATTCCTTTTGTCCCTTCAGGCCACGTGCAGAAGACCTCCTCTTCCAACTTCCATCGCAGCCAGCCTCCAATTTGGCAGCCCCAACGTCAGAAGGCTAAGCAACGTTATCAGCCTCGGCCATATAATGCCAGACAGGGTCGCAGAAATCAACAATGACAACCAATCCTCCCTACCACCACAGGTAGGGGGTCGGCTCACCTTCTTTCACAAGCTTTGGGGGCTCATCACATACGACATATGGGTTTTGGACACCATAAGGCAGGGATACTCTCTAGAGTTTGTGTCTTGACTGCGAGAACGCTTCCTTCCCATCCGACGGCCATTTTGTGTCCTGCGTCATCTTTGAACCCTCAAGTCCATCCAACATCTGTTGGACATGTGGGCCCTAGAACGGCTTCCCTCCCCCCAATGGGTATGGGGTGTGTACTCACACTTCTTCACCGTCCCCAAGAGGGGACATCAGACCCATTCTAGACTTAAAGTGGGTGAACAACCACCTTTCAAGGCCCCACTTCAAGATGGAAACCCTCTCCTCCATTCTTTTGTCCATCAGAAAGGGCGATTTCTTGGCCTCCCTCAACCTTCGGGAAGCTTACCTACATGTTCCAATACAACCTGCTTACCGTCAGTTCCTTCGTTTCTGTTACAACGGCTCCCACTTTCAGTTCCGGGCCCTCCCCTTTGGCCTGTCATCCGCATCTCCAAGCTGCTAGTCGCAGCAATAACACACCTTTGAGTCCAGGGAATAGTGGTGTTCCCATATCTGGACGATATCTTGCTCTGGGCTGCTTCCCGTCCCTTGGCCTCTCTCCATCTGCATTGGACCATGCGACTTCTATCAGAGTTGGGGTTCTTAATCAATTGGGAGAAAAGTTCCCTTGCCCCCTCCCAATCCATCCTTCATCTGGGTGCAATAATAAGCACATCAACCTTCCCTCTCCCCAGAGAGACGCGAGAGGATCCTAGCCTTGTTGGACCTGTATCTGCGGGCCCAGAGGCCCAATATTATTCTTCTTTCGAAATTCCTAGGGGTGTTGGTTTCTTGCATTGGGATTATCCCGTGGGCAAGATTCCAATCGAAGACCCTGCAAGTCCTCCTCCTTCCGTACCAACTCCAAATATCTCTCCACCAGAAGAGGGCAATCCGTCTGAGCTCCCATGCGCAGGCGGATCTCCTCTGGTGGCAACACCCACGGTCCCTATCCTCGGCCTCCCCCATCAGTTTGGGGATGCCTCTCCACATGTTCAGCTTCCCCACGTGCCAGCTTTCCCTCAGGAAGCCCGCTATCATATCAACTTCTTAGAACTTTGGTCAGTTCTCTTGGCCCTCCAAAGTCTGGAACCCCATGTCTCCAACAGGGACATCTTGGTCTTCATGGACAATGTCTGCATGAAGACCTTTATCAACAGGCGGGGGGGGGGGGCGAGGTCTCGATCTTTCCAGTCTCTCTCCAGACAGTTGTTCCTGTGGGCAGAATGTCACTTCTCCTCCCTGTCGGCAGAGTATGTTCTGGGCAGGAAGAATGTAGTGGCCGACTGGCTCAGCAGGGCCAGTCTCAACGACGGGGAGTGGAGACTTCACCCCGAAGTCTTCTGGGACTTGGTAAGCCGCTACGGGTCGATGGCGATGGATCTCTTCGCCTGCCATACGTCAGCTCAGCTGCCAAGGTTCTTCAGCAGGTTCCCGTGTCCTCAGGCGATAGGGACAAATGCCCTTCACCAAACATCTTCTGTATGCCTTCCCTCCCCCAAAGATCATTCCCAAGGTTCTTCAAAAGATAAGAAGGGAAAGGGCAGAGCTTGTCCTCATCGCTCCATTCTGGCCCTGACATCCCTGGTTTGTCGACCTGCAAGACCTGGCCGTTCAAGCCCCTCTCATGCTCCCTCCCAGACAGGATCTCTTGTCCCAAGGCCCAATCCGACATCCCGACCTTCAGCACTTGCACTTAAGTGCCTGGTGGTTGAGCGGCGCTGTCTCCTCTCCCGAGGCTACTCTCAATCGGTCATCGACACCCTCATAGCAAGTCGTAAGCGTTCTACCAACCGCATTTACAACGCGACATGGCTCGCCCTAGAACGGTGGTATCTCCCTAGAGGGATTGATCCCGAATCCATCAAAACTAAGGACCTCCTTTCTTTTGTCCAGTCCGGCCTTAGACTTGGTCTGAGCACCTCTACCTTAAGAAGGCAGGTCTCGGCTATTACCTCAGTCCTGGGTTTCCCCAAAGGCTCGAACCTATCATCCCACCTCCATGTTAAGAAATTTCTCAGGTGCCTCACTCTTAAATCCTCCTATCCCTCGGGCCCCCTCTTGGGATCTAGTTACTGTCCTTCAGGTGCTCACTGCCCCTCCTTTCGAGCTTTTAGCCACCTGTTCTCTTCGGACACTTACCCTTAAGGTGGTGTTCCTCCTGGCCATTGTCTCAGCCAGGAGGGTTTCTGAGTTGGGGCTCTTTCGGTTTCTCCAAATTTGGTTTTGGTTCATCTGGATTGGGTAGTGCTTCACCTCGACCCCTCCTTTGTATCCAAAGTCAACTCCATATTCCATAGATCAGCAGAGATCATGTTACCTTCTTTTTACCCTGCCCCCTCCTCGGGGAAGGAACACAGACTATACACTCTCAACGCCCGCAGGGCTTTCTTATTCTATCTTGATCGTACGTCCTCCTTCTGTAGATCTGAGGCTCTTTTCCTCCTTTATTACTCAAGGAAACTAGGGCAACGAGCATCCCCTTTGACCATCTCTCAGTGGCTGCAGGAGGCGATAGCCAAGGCTTACAGGGCTCAGGACCTTGTTTCCCTGGCCGGCATAGTGGCTCATTCCACTAGAGTAGCCTCTAGCCTTCAGGACCTTTCCTTCCCTAGAGGAAATCTGCAGGGTGGCAACCTGGAGTGTTCCGCATACCTTCATTCGTTACTATAAAGTAGACTCCTATGCCTCGGGGGATTTAGTTTTCGGCAGAGGGGTCCTTCAATCAGGCTCTTCTGTACCTCATTCTTCCCTCCCGTAATTTTGGCTAGGGTATCTCGCCCATTCATCCACGGGAGAACGGTAGGTTGGTCACTTACTGTGAACCGACATTCTCGGTGGAGCCATGATGGGCTCGGTGCCCCATCCTCTTTCTTTCGGACCTGGGTTTTGATTACCTTCTCATAGTTCTTCGTCATTCCCTGCTCTCCTTTGGCGGCCGTCGTTTGCCGATTTCTCCATTCCCACCGCATATTATAACTTGGTGGAGTTTCCCAGTTTTGTTTTTTAGGTTTGTTCTGTCTGTCTATATGTGGCTACTTACGAACTGGGGATTCAAAGGGGAGCTCCTCCCCTTTTCGTTTGTCTTGCCTAGCGACAGGGGCGGAGCCCATTCATCCACCGAGCCCATCCTGGCTCGACCGAGAATGTTGGTTCACGGTAGGTGACCAACCTACCATTTCATATTATATTACTGTGATAACTAAAAGTGGTGTGTGACAATAAGTACTACCATAGAAATGCTCACATTCTTTTAACTTTTAATGGAAATCTTTAGGTGGAATCCTACTGGCACAAAAAATAATAAGCAATTCTAAGTGGGAATTCAGTTCTGTTCTGTCTGAAATATTTCTTATAAGTAGTGCTTTGATCTGAAGATACTATATTAGTGTTGTCATATTTGTTAAAATTAAATTTAGCATTTTCTTGAAAATCAAATATTCAAATCATTCTATCTCAATGACTTTCTCATTTGCTAAAAGTTTGGATTAATTTAGTACAGGATCTTGAGAATTATTTTACACAGTTGTATTGATTCTTTGCTATCTAAGGCAGTTCTTGACAATACAGTCATAGAGTACAACATCACATGACTTTGTTGTTTGGCAATAACAGTTCTGCTTGTCCCTGTTGCTGTTCTTAAGGGAAGATCATATAGGTCATTAAGTAAGGACCTCATGTAACTGCAACTTCTAATTTCCTGCTAGCTTCCCCATAGACTTTACTTTTGGGAAGCCAGCAGGGAATGTTGAAAATCAGTCATATGATTGTGGGGAATGCTGTAACAGCCAGAACTTTGAGGGCCAGTCATGACTCCCTTGTTCTGTACCATCATAATTTTGAATGGTTGCTGAATATAACCTGAGGACTATCTGTACTTTGTAAACATTAGGCATAAATTACTATATATTGACAGGAATAACAAGAGAGACCTTGTAATACTGGAAGTAAGGAGTAGAGTTAGAAAATGGCTTGATTGGTTACCAAATGGTAGATACCATTGATTACCTACCAGATGTGTTGCCATTTTAAATAATCAGAATTGTTTATTTTTCTTAATGTGCACTGTTTTCTGCCATCTTCAGTTTTCTGCCATATGAACTTCTATTTTTAGTCTTATTCTTAAATTGATATTTCACTGCTTTTAATTTTTTGTTTTCTGAACCAAATGAAACACTGGAAGCTACTTTAAGATCCAGCTATTGGGATGCAGAAGGAGTGAGAAATAAATGTTAAAGTAAACTCGCAATGAATTTAATCACTGATATCTATGGACCATCTAAGCAATATTAACTTCGTCTGTGATTTCTGATAAGAAACGGTTATATATTGACTCTAATTTTGTTCACAAACTTTAAAAAGTTTAATGTGAAACATTTGTATTTGTCGTTTATTTTCAAATCCACATGCTATTTTATCTGTCATATACATTTCCAATAGCCCTTAGATCAGTGGTTCTCAACCTTCCTAATGCTGCGACCCTTTAATACAGTTCCTCATGTTGTGGTGACCCCCAATCATAAAAATATTTTTGT
>JANHGC010006142.1:17170-29284 GCA_027560395.1 Boaedon fuliginosus | reverse complement strand
AGGAGCCGCAAGAAGAGTAGAAGGCTAGGAGGGTAAGGTAAAGAAGACAAGGGGAAGACAAGGAGAAGCAGGAGGAAAGAAGAGCGGGATGGGAGGACAAGAAAATGATGAAGAGCAGGAGGAAGAGAAGGAGCGAAGAAGAAGAGGAAGAGGAAGAAAAGGGGTAGAAGGGGAAATAAGAAGAGTGGGCAGAAGGAAGACGGGAAAGAACATGATGAAGAGATGGGGAAGAAGGGAATAAGAGGAGGAAGAGAGGGAGGGGCAAGACAACAGTGAAGTGGAGGAGGAAGAGGGGAGAAGTGGAGCAAGAAGAGCAGCAGAGGGAGGAGGGAAACCAACACGATCAACAGGAGAGGGAGGAGGAGACAGGAGAGGGGAAGGAGGGAAAAGAACATTATGAACAGGAGAAGAGGGATGAAGACAAAGAGGGGGAAACCACCTGAGGTTACTATTACCGCCAATCACATTTTCAAGCCACTTGCCACTCAGCCCCGGCCACCACAATTATACTTCTTAAAAAGAAAAAAAAAACCGAACAAGGCCGGGTAATCAGCTAGTTGGTTATATAACCCAGTCCCTGGCATTCTCTTTCTGTAGAACTGATACTGCATCATATATTTTCTGTAGCAACTCCAGAGGCAGTAGATCATATATATAAGTTATGAAATCTTTTACAGATAGTTTTTGACGTACAACTATTCTTTTAGTGTAGCATTTGAACAACACTGAAAAAAGTGATGTATAACCAGTTTTCACCTTTACAACTTACATACCACATGATTCACTTAACAACTCTGCAAATTTGTTTTCCTAAAATGGGGCAAAACTCACTTTAACAGCTGCCTTGCTTAGTAACTGAAATTTTGGGCTCAATTGCAGTCATAAGTCGAGGACTACATGTACAAGGCTGCACAGTGCTTTCATCTATGCATTTTGATTGAATGGATTAGAGCAGCTCTCCGTTTTAATTTGGGAAAGAGTGATCTGATCAAAGCTTCAAACTGAAATATCCTTGCAAATTTTGGAGTGTGATCTAACTCAAAACCACACAGCTATTTCACTGAAAGTAAGACAGGCTTCTTCCCCCCACAAATGCTTGGAAATTTATTCCTTGCTGTTTAATGAAAAGTTATATTGTATGGATTTTCCATGCTAATCTCAAATTTAGGAGTTTAAATAATCTATTTTAGTGTTGAGGTCCAAGTGGAAATGAGCAGTCTACTCATACTGTATGTTGTGACTCCTGCACACTCCTTTTTCTACACATCAGAGCCAGCCGCAATATAAATTACCTTATCACAAATTCATTTATAATCCCATATGGTTTAGCACATATTAACTCCTAATCTCAGTCAAGCATGGCTGGGAAGCATAGAGTTTTTCAGGCTATATATTAAAAAGTTCCCATTAATGTTTGAAAGAGTCACTATATAATATGCAAATGAGTTTCTGTTGCTACAGATTAATGAATGGACCATGACATCTAAATGTTCACATTCTCTGAGTTGGACCTTGAATGTTTGTTGTGTTTTAAATAAATTCCCGAAGAAATTTCTGCTCAGAATACTCCCACTGTTAAAAAGAACATTCATTTGTAGCCTAATTCTTGTGCCTCATCCTAGGCTACTTCCCCCATGTACCTGAGAGATCTCAAAACAGTGTAGAACAGTTTTAAGAGATTGTATGCAAATGTGATGACAAAGATGGTCAGTTGCATCTGCCCAAGAGGAATGCTTGCTGGTCACAAGCCTCCTATTAATGGAGAGCTCCATCTTATTGTTCATAGACTGCTTTGTTGGACACATCATGTCAGATAAGTAATGGATGTCCATTATTAGTCTTATAATTTGTCTAATATAGTATTTTTATTCTGCCCCCTCTTCAGGCTGTTCTTTCCCATATGGCTGTGGCAGACTGTGCAGTTGTTGGCCAAGAGGATCGTCTAAAAGGCCATGTTCCTCTAGCATTGTGTGTCCTGAGAAATGGTGAGAACTGTTCATTCTCCAGTGGGCTCCTCCATGATGGGATCGGTGATGCTATTGGGCTGAGCTCCTCCAATCAGGCAAGTCAGACTGTTTCTGAGGGGTGGAGCTCAGGGATGGGTTTCTCCCGGTTCGCTGGTTACCCGCTTCGTGGACGTGCTGCCAGATCGGCTGTCAAAAGTGCACTGCGCAGGATCACGTTCAAAAACTTTGTGGTATTCTGCAAATACTCTGATCCAACAGCTGTGCAGTTTCCCCCTCCTCCATCTCCAGCATATAGTTCAAGCATATAGGTCCCAAGGCCTTGTACCTCCTCAGGGCATATTAGCTCACTCGACAAGAGGTGCAGCCACTTCAGCCGCTTTCCGGGCCTGCCCTTCCTTAGAACAAATCTGCAGGGCAGCCTCCTGGAGTACCGCCCACACTTTCATCAAACATTACAAGATGGGTGGGTTTGCAAATAAGGAAGTGGCCTTCGGTCACAGGGTGCTCCAAACAGTGTTTCCCCTGAGTCAGGTGTCTCCCTCCTTAGGGTCACTGCTGGGGTAGTATTCTTCCCAATAGCATCACCGATCCCATCACGGAGGAACCCACCGGAGAATGATTCAGTTTGGTACTTACCGTGAACCTGCGAACCTTCTCTGTGAGCTCCATGATGGGATCGGTGCCCCACCCGCACTGCCTGACTCTAGGAGTTTTGATACAGTTGATATTATGTTTTGCCCGTGGTATTTTTTTCTTCGGCATTGTCAGTTGGTTTTCTTCTCTATTGTACACTTCCCACACGTGGTTGCGGTAGCCAAAAATTTCTTCCTGTTAATAAAATTGGTCAAGGAAAAGTGTGGTGTCTCCATGGATGTCTCAGTTTTTAATTTTCAGATCATGGGTTTTTCTGACTTAACTTTCGGCTAATGAGGTCTGGGACAACAGGAGGAGTTCCACCCCTCAGAAACAGTCTGACTTGCCTGATTGGAGGAGCTCCGTCCCAACAGCATCACTGATCCCATCACGGAGCCCACAGAGAATGGAGGTTCACGTTAAGTACCAAACCGAATCATTTATAAAGTTGGAAATTTTGGAATTTTGAAGTGAATGACTGGTTTGAGATTGTTGCCTTGATTCAGCTGTGATAGCCAGTGAGAAACAAAATTGTACCCATACAAAACAATAAAGCCACTTGTGACACTTGTGCTCTTATATGCTCTTAGGAATTGATATTGAAGAGGAACAACTTTTAGAAGAAATTGTTGCACAAGTTAGGGAAGATATTGGTCCTGTGGCAGCATTTCGGAAAGCAGTATTTGTGAAACAAATACCAAAAACCCGTTCTGGCAAGATACCACGATCAGCTCTTGCTTCTCTTGTGAATGGGAAGCCATACAAGGTAACTGCCAGTAATAGAATTTATAGTTGCTAGACAACCTGTGACCCAACATGTTATTGTTTCAGAGATATTTCCTAACCAAAATAGTGAAACAGAATGACCACGGGTGGACAAAAATTCAGTGATGGCGGGAGCAACTTATTTATTTGTCATGTCCTTCACAGAGACTCTGGGCAGTGTACAATTAGATATCAAAAGCATAAAAAACAGTATGTAAATTTTTTAAAGAGGCAAGGAATGTTAAAAATTGATTAAAAATGAAGAGGAGGGCATTCAGGGCACCAACCAGCCCCACAGCTGCATGTCCAACTGTGCACCCCAAGCCATGGTTTTATGCCTTTACAGAAAGCCAAGAAAGCAGGGCTTCCAGTTTGGTTTCTGACACTGTTGGACAGAGGACCGCAAGCTTTGCGGCCCCCGCTCCAAGCTACCCTTGTTGGAGGGCTCCAAGAGGAACCAGAGCCGTCCTGGAGCAGTGGTAAAGAAAAAGGGACCCCCAGGCAGTTGGAGCAGAGCTGCATCTTTCCCCTCTGAGCTGCAAAACCCCTTATCCACAGACTTGGGAGAGCGGCAGTCTACCAATGGCTGCCTCAAAGTCGGAGCCTGCCAGAACAAGATCGTGCAGGAGGAAGTGAGAGTGCACAGAGTCTGTTGCTGGGTGAGACGATACATTTTCTTTCAAATTAACCCCAAGAAACACATATCCTAAGGAAAAGAGACGTTAAAGTTCTAACTAAAGCAGCAGATTTGCATTTTAAAAGAATTACACCGAAAACAATAGAGAGTGTTAAGTATTGCTGGGAGGAAAAGCGACTCCCGGGCTGGTGGTGAGAGACTGAGAAAAGAGAAGCCTAAGTGAAAACATTGAGAATTAAAAGTTTATATTTTTGGATATTTTAAATTGGATTAAAGCAGGACTGTTTATAGCCACTATGATTGGAAAGGAAGAAATAGTGGTAGGAATCGTGGAAGTGAGAGATTCTCAGGCTTTCAGAGAATGATTGACAGAATGGATATGATTTTTGAGAAAATGAGAAATAATATCTTGGATATAATAAATAAAGACCAAGCCACCTTTGAGATGAAGGAATGCCTAGTACAGAAAAATCAGCAAACGAAGCTACAGAGAGAGGAGGAGGGGGAACAGAAAAAACTTGAGCAAAAAGAACAAAGAGACCAGATGGAGCAGCAGGATTGGCCATTTCAACAGTTTAAAAAGCAAGGATTGGTGCAGAAGCTGGGACTACTAAACCAGCTGACACAGGAAGAGACTAAATAAAATAAACAAGCAAAATCAACAACTGGAGAGACAAGGGAATACTTTTGAAAAAGAGACTGAAACATGCACAGATAACTCAGATTATTATTTTATTATTTATTAGATTTATATCCCAGATACGTGGCAACAAGAGATATTGAGAGGAAAAACACTGAGATTGAACAAAGATTTAGAGGAAGGTGAGGAAAAGAAACCTGAGAGACAAATTATAAGATTCATAAGGATTTTAACTTTAATGAGAAAAAGAGATGAAGGTTAAAAGCAAATTAAAGCTTTTGGGGGAGTATTACAATATTATTGTTCATAGAATGAAAGAAAATAAGAGAAAAATATAGATGCTAGGCAACTGCATTATAAAGTACATTATAGAATTGTTAGTAGTAAAGAGATAGATGCATTTATATGTAAAAGTGAATGTATGGAAGGAATATAAAAGAGACGAAAATAGAGATAAAGTGAATAGTAGGGCAATTTTTGTTTACAGGGGTTGAAATAATATAAAGAGGTTATTTAAATATGATAGTAAAATATTGAAATGGGAATTATACTTAATTGCTAAAAATGGTAAAAACTAATAATGTTAATATGAATATGAAGGATTGAATGAAAAGGTAAAATGAGATTACATTTAGTTGACAAAAATCATGAAGATTAATAATATTGTTAGCATGAGCACAAAGGATTGAACGATGTCTAGAACTAATTTGATATAATTGAGGTATTCCTTGGTTTAATGAAGCTCAATTATTATCTTTTTCTTTTCTTTCTTTCCTTTTTGTTTTTAAATACTTAAAAAGTTAAGTTAAATTGATAAAGATGATAGAGATGATTAATACTATTAATGTGGATTGGATTATTATAAACGATATTAATTATTTGGGTTTATAGAGAAATGTTAAGACTGTTCAAGAAAAATGAAAAGTTGCCTGCATATGTTTAGATATATAAGATTATAATTTTAATGTGAGTAATGTGATAGAAATTAATATTGTTATTATATATTAGATCAATATGAATGATACGCAAAGAAAGCTGTTCACACATAAGATGTATATGTAAAGAAAAAAGTAATAAAAATGTATTAAAAAGAAGAAAGCCAAGAAAGCAAGGACCCACTTCATCTCCAGGTGGAGAGTCTTACATAGGGTAGGGGTAATGGCAGAGAAGGCTCTCTTCCTGGACCTCACCAGTTGGATTTTTTCAACAGATGAATCTGCAACATACCTTCCCTGTGGGGCAAACTAATGTAATGGGGTAAAGTTCAATAGTTAACCTTACCCCTTGCCAAGTAGAGCTTTAAAGTTTAAAATCAACACCTTGAATTGGGCCTGGAAGCAGATAGGTATCCAATGCAGCTGGTTCAGCAAAAATGTTACTGCACGATTCTTTGGGTGTCCAGAATTGGCTGCATGCCTGTATTTTGTACTAGCTGAAGGTTCTGGATACTTTTCAAGGGTAGTCCTATGTAGAGCACATTGCAGTAGTCCAGATAAGAGATGACCAGGTGTGAGTGATTGAGCAGAGAGTTCCCTATCCAGGAAAAGAAATAACTGGCACACAACACAAATTTGCACAAAGGCCCCCTAGCCACAATTGCCACCTGCCCTTTGCGCAGGAGCCGTGAGTTTTGGAAGACCTCCAGACTACACACCAGGTCTGTCTGGGGTAGTGCAACCCATCCTAGTCTAAACATGAAACAATCCTGGATGCAGAGGGGCTCCCTTCCCAGAGCCACTGTATTTTACCAGGGTTCAGTTGAAGACTGTTGTCCCACTATCTAGACCTCTGCAGCCTCCAGGCACTGTGAAAAGACATCCATAGCATCACCACTTTACCCGGCATAAAGCTGTATAACTGGGAATTATCAGCATGCTGGTGGTACTTCATCCCATGGTGACAGATGATCCTACCCAGCAATTTCCTGTAGATTTTCAAAAAAGAGTGGAGAAAGCACCAGGCCCTGTGACACCCTGCAAAGCAGGACCCTAGAGTTGGACCTCTCACTCCCTGTCAACATAGAGGAAGGGACCCATAGGGTGCAGGTAGAAATGATATGGGGGGATGCAAGAGAGATGCCTTACAGGTTGGGAGGGCTTTATGGATATGTACAAAAATGCCATGTGGGTCAGGGAAGGCATTGCAGGCCAGTGGTATAAGTTGGAAAAGATGCCTGGGGGTGCATGTGAAAGGCGTTGTGTGGGTTGGGTTGGCCACGTGGTGAGGCAGTATGGGGGAATAAGAATGCATGGGAGATGCAGGGATGTGTGAGAAATACTGTGCCAGCAGGACACAGCATTGTAGGGTTGGGAAGGGTGCCTGTGGTACACAAGAGCTGCCACACAGGTCAGGAAAGATTTGTGAAGAGGCGGTGTCTATTGGGAAGGGGACATGGCAGTACACAGGAGGTATTGCATGTTATCAAGGAAAGTGTACTGGAAAGTTTGGAAAAGTCTTCAAAGTGGATGGATGGATTGGGAAGGGTGCATGGGGATTCCTTCCTCCCTGTTCCTTTCCCCTTTCCTCCCCTTAGTAACAGCCAGGTAAGCGGCTCCTGCTGGATGGGGGAAGGAACAAGGGATTGCCAGACTGCCTGGGAAACTGTCACAGAAATGAAGATCATGTGACTGTAACAGCAGTCTGGTATTGCAGCAGTAGCAAAGTATAACAGAAGCTATACAATTTCCCCAAATTTCATTCTCTTAAAAATCATGGATGCTTATTTTGGACACACTCTGTAACTTGAATCATCTGAAGTACCTTTTAATTGTTGCCCTATGCATTGTATTTTCATGGGCAAATACTGACTTATATATGATTTTCAGGAAAAAGAAAACATTAATTTTAATTTGCCATTTTAAGAGTCTTGAGTTCTTTATTTTTTTTCCAGATAACTCCAACTATTGAGGATCCTGCTGCATTTAAACATGTAGAAGAAGTGTTGAAAGGATTAAAATAAGATTTAACAATCACCAAAATGTAAAGAAGACTTGCATTATTTACTGCATTTTATTATGCAGAAATATAAGTAAAAATGTTTATTTCTGTAAATGTGTTACTGAATCTTAGATCACAGTAACAAGTAATATTCAGTTGGCAGTGTAAATTATACAATGAGCTACTTAGATGATTTAAATTTTTATGATAATTAGGATTGTATGAGCAAATATTTATAATGCACACATTTTTCTTAAATACAGTGCAACAGATGACATAATTTAAATCCTGTTAAAATTGTGTTAATTTCTTTCAATGCCAGGATGAAATTTAATCTTAGTCCTTAAAAGTTTGCTTTGTCTGAAACACTCATACTTATATTGAAGTTTTTTAAGTAGCTCAACATTGGTAGCTAAAATTCGTTGTAATTTTAACATGCAGATTTAAACGTGGAGTAATTAGGTAAAGAAAATGATTGCTAATAAAGTTAATGATTGTGGTATTAGCAAAATCCTGTAATTCTGGCCTACCAGTGGCTACTGAATTAACTGAGACTGTCCCTCAGCCATCTCACCCTTTGGGGTGAAGAGAGCCGGGGTATAAATTTAATAAATAAATAAATAAATAAAGTTTTCATTTTCAGCTAAGGACAGGATACAATGAATGCAAATGTTTCTGCGCTAGGTAAAAAAGTTGAAACTACCTAGGTAAAGATAAGCTACTTTATTTTTCACAAATACTGGCTAACCCCATAATCCTTACTGATAAATTGTACAGGTAGACCTCATCTTATGACCACAATTGAGCCCAAAATTTATGTTGCTAAGTAAAACATTTGTTAAGTGAGTTTTGCCCCATTTTGCGACCTTTCTTGCCACAGTTAAGTGAACCATTGCAGTTGTTAAGTTAGTAGCACGGTAGTTATGTGTATCTGGCTTCCCTGTTGACTTTGTCAGGTTGCAAAAGCTGATCACATGACACCTGGAAACTGGAAATGTCACAAATATGAACCAGCTAATCAACATCTGAATTTGGATCATGTGACCACGAGGGATGCTGCAGTGGTCACAACTGTGAAAAATGGTCATAAGTCACTTTTTTCAGTGCTGTTGTAACTTTGATTGGTCACCAAATGTTGTTAAGGGAAGGACGACCTGTATTCCTATCTCCCACTGTCCTTTTCCATGGTAACTTTCCTATATTCTAATTTAGGTAATTTGGTAGAAAAGTTGGGGAACTTAAAATGCCAGGAAGAATTGGGCTGCTCTTCATGAATGTTCTTTGTGAGTGCTGAACCTGCCCAATTGATTTTTAAAAAGGATTGTGTAATCTGACTTATGACGTTACATGGTAGAACCCTTTAAGATAGGGATGCCAAACTCACGTTGTCATGGTGGCATTATGCGATGTATCAGGATTCCCCCCCACCTTCACTAAACTGGGCATGTACGTGGCCAGCACATGATGCATCCGGCTCGTGGGATGGGAGTTTGACAGCCTTGCTTTAAGAAATCCTTCGAGTGTCAGCCTGTGAAGTTAGTCCGGACAAGAAAACCAAAACAAGAAATACTAATATGTTATCTATATTGTAGTAACAGAATCTTGCAAACCTGAAAGTGTTCTCCCACCTTGGCCTACTTTTAAATTTCAGAGAATTAGGGAAGCTCAATTTTGAGATGCTTTCTCCACCCTCCATTCCTGCTTTGGACTCAGATTTCTCTTGTCTAGACTGTTCTTTCTCCTCCTCCTCTCTCTGTTATTCTCATAGCCCATTATGGGGATTGTGGCTGTATAATATGCCACAAGCAATGAATATAAATTTAAGGAAGAAAAATAATAATCTCATAATCAGAATGGCCAGATATTTAAGGTAAATGATAATCTGTGGCCACGTAACAATTCTGTTAGGAACCAAGCCAAAAAGGCTCTTATCGTTCAGAGATATTGCCCCCTAGTGTTAAAACATTGAGAGATGTCTCTAAAATTGTGTTGCGTTTTCTAAAATACCCAAATTATTTTAAAACAGTGTTACCTTTTTATAAACAGGTATTTGGGGCTTTAACCACTTGGCAGTCATGGGAATAATCTTTGTATATATTTGATCATCTACATGCACAGGGTTGTTACCCATAATGTGATAATGAATTTGTGTAAGGCATTTTTCTTATTATGAGAACAGGGGGGGCCAGGGGGAATATTTAATGTAGTTGAAGTTTTCTGTTACTATAATACCTGAAAGCATTTACTTGTACCTACCTGGACCTCTACCTGTAGCTTGAAATGTGAAAGGCAGAGAAACACCCCAAAAGTGTTTATTTGGGAAGGAGGGTCAGGCACCATATCCCTCTATGAGTAAGTTGTTGGGGCCTTTCATGTAATGAGGGGGTTTTGGAGGAGATTTTCTCTTTCATTCTGACATCCTCTTTTGCTTTACCCTTGTCTTACTTAAAAAGATGCTAGAAAACAGATGGCGTTCATGAATTGTCTCTTTGCTTACAAAAAATTTTGAAATGAAGGGAAGAGCTGTGATACTAATTGAGGGTTGTTCAACCTGCTTGTACGGTAATCAATAAAATGTTTAATTGAAAATAAATTTAAATCTTTTTGTGTATTATCCTGTCTCTTCCCCTATTTTAATCTAGCATGTGCTGAGAACTCTTGTAGTCAAATTTTATTTCTCTGTGGAATGAGTCCAGCTGCTTTCAATGGCAGGTACTACTCAATACACTACTCAATACAGTACAATTTAGACTAAGGAATCTCCCTTTGATTAAAAGGAAAGGTCAAATTTCTTATTTGTTAAGCAAAGATGGGTTTGGACAAGGTAGATGTGGGCAAGTACAGTAATCCTTTTTGGGGGGTTGGGGAGGGTAGTGGGATGAGTATTAATCCAAAGCTACCTGGTCTCTGGCTTCCTGTACAGACCCCACCAATTTTTTTTCTTAGGAAATAATGTTCTTCGCACAGCCTAATAACACAGAGTACTACATTGTATTCACTGACAAGGGCAAAAAGAGCAAAAAAAATGCAATTCACACTTAGAACAGAAGTGTAGAATGACCTGTAGCTTGGTATATGTATTTTCTTCTCTGGAAGATGTTCAGCTGAAAAAGGTGTACTGAAAAGAAACATTTTGCAATATAACACAGAATGAATTGAAATTGGTATATTTCACAGTACTGTGTGCAAATCACTTTAAGGTCAGATACTTTTGACTAAATCAAATTATTCAATTTTAAAACATTGTATTTCAAATATGAAACTCATATTTTGAACATTTTAGAAATGTATTGCTCTCCAATACAATAATTGAGACGGTATACTGTGATATGTAATAATCATTTTGAACTCCCAAATGGGGGTCTCTCAAATGTTCAAATCATTCTTAATAATCGGATAAATAAGAATGTCTTGATTATATTTGTCACTTAAAAAACGTCTTTAAAAATTAAGGTTGAAACAATGATGGATGCAACTCTACCACAGACAGAACACATAAAAGAGCCCTGATTTTATTTTATTGACAAAGGGGAGAGAAAAAGTTCAGTCACCATTTAGTTAACTGAAATCTGTTTAAAATTTAAAAAATGCAGTAAAACAAATGCACGTGCAGATGTTTTGCAGATAAACCTGTGAAGGACAGGACTTAAGCTACAATAAGATCAATCAGGCAGCAAGATTATTAGCAAATAGAGTAGGTAAATTACATAATTAAATAGTTCTTACTTTGAAACTTCCAATATAACAAAGGGCAAACATCAATAACACCATCAAATAAAACCACAGCAGGTAATATTTTCTCCGCTAAACTTCTTTACAGCATATTATATAACTGTTTTGTCTTTTAGTTATTTCCTCTGATAAAGTTGACTTCAGTGAAGTCTCAGCAAGGCCACTTTTGAATGAAAGCCAAAGATTAGCCAAGCAGCTGTTCCAATACGCTATTATAATGAAGACATGGAGGATATTGTTATACAACTGAAATGTTGAAAATCAGATTTATTTCCTTTTCGTCATTTGGTTTAAGGCCAATTTTAGCTAGTATGTGAAGAGTTTAAAAAAAAACCCCGAAACTAGCAAAGGTAGCTGCTTCTTGGTAATTGCTTCTTCGTAGCCATTGAGGAAAATGTCTCTTGTTTTCTATAATTGGTTTTCATTTTTGCAGTTTTTCTTCATTTTGGTTTTAGAAAAAAAGAGCAGTCACCGTGCTTTTCTACAATTTTGTATGCATTTCTGTGTATATTTGTGTATGAGAGTTCTGTTTTGCCTTTATAGGTCCATTTTTGGCTCAGGTTTCATCTTTAAATCTTCTACGTCTTGATCATTGGAGGCAATAATTCATTTTAAATAGTGGGGTGTGTGTGTGTGTATTATATATGTTTTCGTAGATTTTTACGGGTGTAGGTATGAAAGTCTTGGTGTACACGGGAAAAGACCCGATTACACCAAGACTTTCATATATATATATGTATGTATGTATGTATGTATGTGTATATATGTGTGTGTGTGTGTGTGTGTAAGTCTCTGGTTACCTC
>JANHGC010006140.1:216847-231040 GCA_027560395.1 Boaedon fuliginosus | reverse complement strand
TAAAAAAAATAAAATAAAATAAATAATGCCCCCTGTGAAGCCCTACCCCCAGGGTGAGGGGGGTGAGCTGGCCAAGCCCTGTCCCTGGAATGTCCCGCCCCTTGCCTAGGGCACTGCTGGGGGTTGGGCCAGCCCCGAGTAGTGGTGAGGACATAGAGGACAGGAATATACGCTGCACTGGCACCGCTCTGACCCACACATCGCTAACAACCTTGCGGAAAGTTCTCAGGGAGAAGCCCCTCCCCTCCCTTGGCTCATTGCGCAGGCGCAGCTTGGGAGCCGGCGGAATCCTCTGCCACCCTCCGATTGGTTCCTGGCGCCCCCTAATTCCACGTGGAGCTTCCAACGCCCCCTTTAGACTGCTCCAACGCCCACTAGGGGGTGGTAACGCCCACTTTGAGAACCACTGGTTTAGGGTTTCCTGCCTGAGGAGGGGGCTGGATTAGAAGACCTCCCAGGCCTGGTCCATCCCTGTTATTCTGTTATTTTAGGCACCCTGCATTCGGTGTTATGGGATGGCAAGCAACCCCCAAACTGCACATGCCTTTATGGCGTGTCCTTCAAGAAAATCAGCAATGCATTGCACAAAGTTAAGAAAAGAAGTAAAGCAGTCCATGCTGTGTAAGAACACAACCTTTGTCAAATTACATTCTGTTCTGGGAAGCGGGAAAAAAAAATATATGTGCTGCCTTTCTGCAATTTACATAAAGGCGCTGCCATCTCATAAATATGCCCCTCTCTTTCTCCCATGAGGCAAGAATGGCACCTGATTGTATGTTGATTTATGGGAGCCTTATGCAGAAACATACTCTGGAATACTAGCTGAATAATAGTCTGTACAATTATTAGGCTTCTGGTTTTTACAACCTTTGGAAGAGATTGATTTCTGGTCATTCCCATCTCTGCGGGGTTTTAAGGCTTGGGCCATGATGTAAACAGACTCTGCTATTTATCTGCGTGCCAAGCGGCATCCTTGGACTGAATAATTCTAAACCACCAAGGAAGCCAACGTTGTTGTGCTTAGTAAATCACTTAACAGGGAGACCACACCGTTAAGTGTGCCCCGGTTAAACAGCATTTATTATCGGGTAAATATAGACAAGGCTTCCCAAGAGGAAGTCTAATTGTCTGTAAGAGAAACACGCTGTCAAGAGGCATTGAGACAGAGATTGGGTGGGGAGTGATGGTGTGCTTAGGGGGTACAGCGAAACAATGTCTTCTAGAAGTCAGCATTGTCTTTACCGTTGACATTCAGGGATTCATCCAGTTCCTTGTGGCTGTTGCAGTGGGGTTTCATTGTGCCTCCTTTTCTAAAGCAGTAGAGTTTGACCATTGCCAAGGAAGAGCCACAGCTGCAATCAAAGCTAAGTTCAGTCAAAGCCACCATCTTGCCTATTTGGACATGTCTTTGAGATTGTCTCTACCAAGGCGCCTAGAACTTACTGATTGAATAAAATTTGGAATTAGGTGCTTAAGAAGCAAGTTGTCGTGTATATAGAGTGAGGCTGGGATCTTAGGAAAAAGCTACATTATTTATTTATTATTTATTTATTTAAATATATACCCCGCCTCATTTCCCCTGTCAGGGGGAACTCTAGGCGGCTTACAATAAAACATGAAAACAGTAGCATAATTAAAAACCATAATAATCAACCACACACACAATCATCCAAAGGGGGGAGCTGTTAATTCCAGGCCCTCCGCCATAGCCAGGTCTTCACACCTTTGCGGAAGGCCAACAAAGTAGGGGTGACCCTAACCTCAGCGGGGAGCTCATTCCAGATGAGAATCCCATGCCATAGGATCAGGGTAAATCAGGATAGGCTTTATTGGGTACAAAAGGTTTGAGGTTTGTCTCTCTTGAGACTTGTGAGGATTTCCTTGAGGTCTAGGATCTTGGAAATAACTGCCAGCCATGGGATGAATAATCAGATTGTCTTTATTTGTAGATATGAAGTAAACCAATAGATGGACTTCGCCTCGTGAGAGACTACATTCTTAGTCTGGACTCATACAGAGGTAAGCACAATGTTAAAGCAAGTGAGTAGAAGAAGCAAAGTAAAGTGAGAACATGTGGCCTGTGCATGCTCTTATATAGCAGGTACACCACATTGCCCCCTGCTGGTGCCCAGGTGCAGCACTATGAATGTGCTGCCATCTAGAGGCACATCTGGGGACAGAGCCAAAGGAACAGATTTTTCTGTGACAAGGCTAGATAGCCCAGAACTGAGGAAGGAGGGGCATGCAAGCCCCTTATATAGGAGGTGTGCAGTATCTCCCCCTACAGATGCCCAGAAGCAGCAGTTGACAGCTGCTGCCATCTAGTGGCACGTCTGGGGGCAGTGCCAGGAACATAATTTTATGTGACACAAGGGCTGGAATGCATGACACCAGACATGTCACTGGAAGGGGACAGAAAACAATCACAAAACTATGTCTCACTTATTTTGGCCATGTCATGTGAGGGAGTTCACTGGAGAAAGCAATTATTTTGGGAAGAGTTAGCGGTAAAAGGAAAACCAGGCCACCAAAGAACATGATGGCTGGACACCATCAAAGCTGACACCAGCCAGAGCACAGAACAACTCAAAGAAGTAGCGCAAGATCAGAAAACATGGAGAGGCCTGGCTCATAGAATCGCCAAGAGTAAAGACATGACTGATTGGATACTACATCTGTAAGTTGTAAGTAGGAACTAAGAACAACTGAGAACCTGTGGCACGTGCGTGCCCTTATATGCTAAGGGTAGACCATCTCCCCCTACAGGTGGCCAGGTGCAGCAGATGACAGTTGCTGCCACCTGGTGGCACATCTGGGAGCAGAGCCAGGAACGTAATTTTATGTGACAACAGCACATAGTTACAGTGGTATACAGCGCTCTCTAAATAGTTTACAGAGTTAGCATATTTATTTATTTTATTTGAATTTGTAGGCTGCCCAATCCCACAGGATTCTGGGAAGCTCACAACATAAATAAAAATAATACGTAAATAACATACTTAAAATCCCACTAAAATTAGTAAATTTTCAGTGGGTCAATCTAATCTAACAGATCTTTGCAGAGAGCAACTCATCGGAATCCTGGTCTATGGCATCTGTGCTTTTGCTCCATGAAACAACTGTCTGTGGACTCTGGCATTTTAGGACTCTGTTTGCATTTACTGGTAATGACTCTTGACTGTTATCTGATTCTTGGCACTCATCCTGGACTTAATTAACTTTGAAACGAACTGCATTTTACTTTTGCTGTTTGTTGAATAAAACAAAGAGGGCTTGCTTTAAAAACTAACTCTGACTCACATCTTTTCGGGGGGGAAACAGAACACACTTGTATGAAATGGTGTAGGGTCTCCTGCTTGAGCCGGGGGTTGGACTAGAAGACCTCCAAAAACCTTTCCAGCTCTATTCTGACAAAACTGGGAATGCTCAGAATGATCGTCAATTGAAGCAAAAGTCCACAGAAATTCTAGTGGCAAACGTCCTGACATTCACAGAGGTTTACATTGAAGGAACGCCTTTTGTAAAAAACCTTCACAAAACCAAAAGGGCCTTTTCAAGATAAGCGCAGCGATGCTCTTTTGTCCTTTAAGCTGGTTGATGCTTTCTTTGAAATTTAGCATGGGGCTATGTGCAATTTCTCTCCAGCTTTTACCTTTTGTGGAAAGCACGCCCAATGACTTCTCCATCTGTTCTTTTTCCAGAGGAGAATATTAATTTAAAGGTGGAGGGTTGTTCATTAAAAGCACTATCGCTATTAGCGTTCTTTTCATTTTTAATTATTTATCTTCCCTTTGTAAGTGGTAGTGATCATGAAGTGAAGCAAGGGGGGAATGTTTTATTAGATTTGCCCACTTCAGCCGAGCGATGTGACGTCGTTTTTCATGTGAGGTACGCGGACCGGATTGTTAAAGATTTTATTAGACCGCCGAGTTAATTGTGACAAAAATGCTTCCCTTTGGCTATTCCAATTTCCCTTCCAAGGTTTGCCATTCACTTTCTCCATATGAAAATAAAGTCACCAGTGGTTATGATTCATTGTACAATTTGCAGCAGGAAGTGTACATTTAAGCAAATCCACAAAGGATGGGGAGCTTAGTCTAAAATTAACCCAAGTCGGTGTACCATTTTTCATCTATTATATGTTTAGTAGCTGTCATGCCCCAGCAGAATAAGTTTTATATACTGTTGTTGTTCTCTAGCCCCATCTAGTGGCTGGAGGGACAAATATGCCCCAACGTACAATCTTTATATACTGTTGTTGCACTCTATCCCCATCTAGTGGCTGGAGGGATAAATATGCCCCAACATACAATCTTTATATAGTGTTGTTGTACTCTAGCCCCATCTAGTGGTCAGAAAGACAAATACCAATAATATTGTTTGAAGCTGACCCCACCTCTTTACCCATCAACCCACACTCTCAAAACAAGTAAATGCTGGGAAGCCAGGCTCCATTTCCTTTAGAGTTTGGAGAAGGCAGAAGCACAAAGAAGAATCCATCTTAATCTGTGGCACATGGTCATCCAAGGATAAAGCCACATTCCACACACAGAGCCTCACTGGTGAGATTTAATTGCTTGTATTTATTAATTATGTTCAGCAGTAGCTCAATACTGCCCATCTTGTATTTGGTTCTCATTGTAGGTATCCCTATTTTCCCCAGTTTCACCATGTCCTGTTCTTTCAATAAAGCATTCAGATCTATACACAGAGTCTCTTTTATTGGAGGATAGGTGGGTTTAGCTGAATGTTGAGCTGCACCCAGACTAACATGTAGTGAGGACAGAACAGTCAGTTTGTACGTGAATGATTTCAAAATTTCAAAATCTGGATTCGTTTGCAAATGTTGACAGTACAGGTAGTTCTTGACTTACAATAGTTTGTTTAGTCACTGTTCAAAATTACAACGGCACTGAAAAAAAGTGACTTATGACCCTTTTTTACACTTATGACCATTCCGGCTCCTGTGCAGGTGCGCGCGATCCCCGCCCGTGCATGCACACACGACCCCATGTTTCTAGGCCCAAAAAACAGCTGATTGGTGGAACCGATTGCTAAATTTAGCTGCCAGTTCGCCGGTTCTGGCATTTGAAGCTCAGCTGATAGGTGTGGCAGTGCCGATCAGCTGTTTTTCGGCTCTGCTGCGCCTCAGCTGTTTTTTGGGCCTAGAAACAGCCCCCGGGGGGGGGGGTCATGTGCACATGCGTGTGGGTGTGGGGGAAGTGCAGGGATTGCACGCACATTTGGGGGGGATGAGGGAGCACATGCATGCTCAGGAGCGCTGAGCTGGGCGAAGGCTTGTGTGCCAGCTGACATAGCTCCACATGCCACTTGGGCATGCGTGCCATAGGTTCGCCATCATTGGCAGACTCCTCCCCTTCTCCTCTCCCTGTCCTCCTCCTCCTGCTCATCCTCCGGAAACAGCCTGCCATTCCTGTGGGTATAAGACAGTTTTATGAATTCTGAATAACAAAAAGTGCATCTAAAAACTACCGGAGTTGTTTTTCCCTTCCAAACCTTGGAACTAGAATGAGCTGGATATTTGGAAACTCCCTGGATCTTAGGAAATGGAACCAGAAAATACAAGAACACCAGGATTCTAACTGAGATGGAGGCCCCTCTCACTTCTCCGTATGTTCGAACCATTTCCCAGTAAAATATTTTCTATGTTATTAAAAACGAACTGAATAGATTGAAAAAAAAAACATTCTATGGTAAATGAAGCCAGCATGAGCAGGATGTATGCATATGATCCACTGAGCATCCAAAGATAATGGTAGTCAGGTTATGCCTCCTTGGCTAATTTGTTTTTAGAACCAAATAGATTTTCTGAGAATCCTACTTAGTTGGATAATTAGAATACAAATGAGAATACAACGTGGATGGGTAATGAAACATCTGCAAGCAAACAGCCCAGCTCAGAGAGCACCAAGGACTCCACAATACAACCTTATTTTATGAAACATTATATTTCACATGCTTTATGCTTGGTATGTTTGCGTTACGTTTCTTACAGCGATAAGCAGGAAGCCACCTTGGCGAATTGAGTCGTGGAAATATGGATGGCAATATGGACTGAAACGCCCCAGGAATTGAAGATATTGTAGCAAACAAAGCAATCTTGCATCAAATTATATGACATCATGCCTAATGAAGAAAAAGACTATTAATGGCTAATAATGCCTCCATTTTAGGTTTTAGAGCCATTTCATTTATATGACTTCCTGATATCTTATTAAAAACATCTGTTGACAACTAAAGCTTTACTTTTGAAGGCGCTTATTGCAATGTGGCTCAGTAATACACCAGAAGTGGACAGAAGGTAGTTCCAGAACCATTGGGCCATTTGAGGAACCACCCATGGATTTATGCTCCCTAAGTGACAAACAAGAAGGGCCACAAAAGTACCTGTTGACGATGAACATTTGGGGAGCAATTAATGGTGGATATTTTGGGATGAGCAAGGGAAATAAAGTCTTATACTGATTACATGTTCTGGAGTGAGAATGTGCTCATAAATCCATTGACCCAGAAACCATGAACATCAGAATGGGACAACACAGCATGGCCAGGTCACTGAGGCCGGCTTGCCATTGGCAAGTCACTTGAGGACAACTCAACATGCCCAGTTGGCTGCGAGGACAACTGAGCAGGTGGGCAGCTGGAAGGAGAGCCAGGTGGGCAGGTGGGGAGGGCAAGTGAGCAGGTGGGCGGAGCAGCGGTGGGAGCCAGGGGGCTTCCCACTGGAGGGCGAGCTGGGCAGGTGGGCGAAAGAAGGGGGGGCAAAATGCCAATGGTGGTGGCCGGGGGCCCTTTCATTTTCTATTGGCCCTCTAAATTCAGGTAGCATGGATGCTGGGAGCTGTAGTTTAATATCATCTGGGGGGGGGGTCATACTTTGGAAAGTCATGGATCTCACACGGAAATAAAAAAGAAACTCTGATTTTTGCCCAGCATCATGAATGTCATTAATGTAATCACACTCACAATATGCTCTAGAGATAATGCACCTGTGCCCTATTGGCTCAAGTCATACATACATTCTTCCATTTGTGAATTATTTCAAAGCACATATGGCAGGCGGTGTTGGCTTTAAACTTGATCAAAATGGAGACCAAATATGTGGCAGATATATGGATTTTAAGGGGAAATGTTGCAAATTTGATCTGAATCTAGACTCACTTAGTTTGTATAATGCGTACATTTCAAGGAACCCCCAGTGTTTAAGGAGTGGTAACAGGTTCTGGTTATTCATCACCTATTAGACCATCAGTTAGACCATCAGGTAACAGGTTCTGGTTATTCATCACCTATTTTTTTTCCAAAGCTGATGGTCTAATGTCCTAAAATTCATTACAACCTCCAATATTCGTTTGTCTATTTTTTTGAGCTTGTTTTTGTTTGTCTGGGGTCAAACCTAGTTCAGTGAAATGATCAACGATATTTTGAAATGTACGCAATCTGAAAGAACTTTAATAGTTGCAATGTCGCTTATAAATGATACTGGAACAAATGAATATGTACAATATTTGCTACAGTTGTTATGAAACAAGAACACCTTCATCTATAAGAAATGGGCAGAAATAATGAAAAAGGGGCAGCCAAAATATTAAATTGAAAAGCGCAAAGCATTATTCACCTAAATCTTTTGCAGGATCTTCACAATTTTTAGTACCCAGCTTGGATGCTCAGTATGTAGATTTCACTAGAATATTCTGATCTCCACATCATTTTTAAATAAGAAAAATGTGGTTCTTAAATTGATACCCTGTTTCTCAGAAAACACAACCCACCCCAATAATAAGCCCAACCCTCATTTTTTGGGGGGTGGGCCTAATATTATCTCTACCTCAAAAATAAGCCTGGGGATTTTTGCAGCCTTTACGTGCCCGGGATGCCTGCAGGATCCCTGGGTTCTTAGTCCGGTGGTGTGTTCTTGTCCTCCCTCAAAAAAAGTAAGACCCTCCTTGAAAATAAGCCCAAGTACTTATTCTCAAGTCTAAAAGAAAGCAAGACTCAGTCTTATTGTTGGAGAAACACTGGTAAGTACATTTTTGTATCTATATCAACATTCACAAACCTAGATGGTTTGGACATTAGCTTCTTTTGAAGATTTTTAAATAGCTTTTAAATCTATTGGTCTCCTAGTAATTGCCTGGACAACTGCCTGCAGTTTTCTTGGTAGGGTTTTGGAAGCGGTTTGCCATTGCCGACTTCCTAGGGCTGGGAGAGAGAATGGCTGGCTCAAGGTCACCCAGCGGGGTTTGTGCCCAAAGTGGGACTAGAACTCACAGTCCCCCAGCTTCTAGTCTGATGCCTTAACCACTGCGTCAAACTGGCTCTGTAAAATATAAACTCCTAACCACGCAAACATTTCTATCACAACTGAGATAGAGATAATATTTTTTCCTTAACTCTCATTGCATCTTTGCCCATAAAAGTCCATTGTGCTCCATTGTACGTCTATACACACAGCTTTGTGATAATGTTTTGTTTTTTTGTTTCATTAAAAAAGCACTGAATGACTTTAAATCTTAGTGGTAATGGAGAAAAAAAATGCCAAATACATATAACATACCCCGAGATGGTCAAAACTCTTTTAAAAATTCAACAGTTCTGCCTTGACAGAGAGATTTAAAGATATGTTGCCTAACATAATTATCATTAACGTATTATTTCACCACAGTAAAAATAGCTGATGGAACACGTCCCAGACCAGAAAAATTAATGCCCTAATAAATCTGTTTGAAAATGCTACAATTTTTTTTTGTTTTGAAGGTAAGACATTAGACAATCAAAAGAATCTGAGGATAAGGACAAAATATGATGAATTTTGTCTACCTGCATGTATGCTGGAAGACAAGTGCAGGAATATAGCTGAATGTACAAGGGAAAATGTCGTTTCCATTTTAAACCTTCATACCTAACACTAGAATTTTATAGATTTGAGTAGGAGTCCTTTAAAAGTAACCGCATGAATTTCATTAACTATGATTTGATTTGGTTACCTTTAATCCCTATCACGTGTGTTTTACAACTTTGAATAAAAGTGTCTGTGCTTGCAAAACTCTACCATGAGACCATCTACCGTTATCTTTTCAGCTTTGTTTAATTGAACCAAAGCCATCAGTGTTTGGCTGAGCAAGGAAAACCAGAATAGAACAGTGCCACCAATGAGCCTATGAACAACTGGATTAAATGTCCACATTGCCAGCTGTTTATCCTTGTTACATAGCTTTTTCAGAGAATGTAGGTTTCTGTGTGTGGTGTATGTGTCTGCATCACACACAAATATAATGGGATAGAGTGCAGTGCATCATTCTGTCACTGCATTCATATCATAATTTTGGCCATCGGAATAGAAAAACGACCACACAGCATGAACAAACGAGATGACACCTCCCGCTTACCAGCCATTTGGAAACCCACGCTTATAGACAGATGAATCCAGACTAAGAAAACCAACAACAAACAAGACATTCACAAACAACATGTGACACCACCCCATCTATGAAACAAACTCACACCCACAACAAGGACAGGGCACGACCAAAGACCCGAAGCCAAACAGCAACAATTTCACTGGCCAATTTGAATTTCACACTGCAAACCAACCCACCCACGAAACCAACCCACATCTGCAATGAAGATGTGGCACGACCATGAACCCAAACAGCAATAACATCATTAGCCAATAACACCACACCACCGACCATTCCAAACACAACCAAACCTCCACCTAATCAGGACACAACCAAACCTCCACCCAATCAGGACACAACCCCACCGGCATTTAAGCAGAGAAAACAGCCATGATCATGCATTGCTCCCAGAACCACGAAGCCGAAGGTACCAGCCTGAAGATGATATATTGATATATTTGAAATATATATATACTGTATTTCAATTTCAAAAAATTGAAATGTGTGACCAAATTCCAAAGCTCATTGTATGTTATGTTTTATACTATGTTATAATTACTTGGCCACCTGACCTGCATATTTATAAATACAGCCTATACTATAGCTTTAGATATACCTCCAGATACACCTTTGTGGTAATGTTACCTCATTACCACAAATGTCTGGGTGTTAGTCATTACTTTCTGGTTGTTTGAGTCATCCTCCCTTAAATTTTTATGGACATCAAATTGTTTTCATTTAAGCACCTATTTGGGGTCAATTTCATCTTTGCCACTCATTGATGTAAACAAACGGGAGCATACAACCCATGAATCCTTTGGTGAAAAAAATTAAGATAGTTAACTAAGGTTGATACTGGTGTAAAAGGAATAGCAGGCAGAGACAGGATCCATGTTCTTCAAATATATATACCCCCCTCCCTTTTTACTTTCTCCAAAATCGGAAACGTTAAAGAGAGGAGCCTTGGTGCTCAAGGAGAGGGTCGAATAACACGGAAGGATTCCCAAATCACCAATTTAGGGAATCCAATGTGGCATGGAAAGCCTCGGGTTATGAAGACGAAGCATGGCTGAGGTAAACGGACCATCGGTCTGTTTCTCCAAAGACCCCCTCGCCTATGGTCACACACACCCAGATTGGCCACTCGATCCTTTCCCGGGAAGGCATCCAAGGCGTTGTGGCAAAACCAAAGCAGCCGAATACGATTCTCCTGCCGGCGTCTCTGTAGTTGGCAGAGTGAAGGCCATTTCCTATTCTGCAAGGAAAGAGAAGGGCCGGAGCCACGTCGGTGGTGATTGAGCTCACGTCGTTTTAATTGTTTGGCACACCGAGAAAAGAAAGCAAACCTTTCATTGGGAGGTTAGAGGGTCGGTGGTAAAAAGAGGCTTTTATTTTCCCCTTAATTTAACACTATAACGCGGCTTTTTTTTTTTGCTGCACCGTCGGGATGTTTTGAGGGGAGGGGGTAATTAAAACACAGGAGGAGGAGGAGGAGGAGGAACCCTCTCCTTCCTGCACCGTTCATTAGCGAAAGTGACATTGATGCAGACAGGCAGCCTAAAAAGGCAGCTAACCGCTCCCTTGTCTGGCAGCCCCCGCCGCTGGTTTCCGTAGCAACGGCAGGCAGGGGGAGAAGAGAGGGGGGGGGAAAGCCCACCAGAATCCGTCAGATGGAAAATGTCAATTACGGCGCAGCGGCACAGACGGGCGAGAGAAAGAGGGAGGGGGAGGGAGGAGAGAAACAAACAGGGAGGAGGGCCGGCCGGCGGGAAGCACGCAGGGCCGCCGAAGCGACCGGCGGCGCAGGCGATTTGGTGGGAGGAGGAGGCGGTGGCGGGAAGAGCCAAGATGTAAAAAGAGCAAGGCTGCAGCGAAGCGAAGCGGGGACGCGGCGGCGGGAAGAGGGAGGCAGGGAGGGACCGGGACGCTGCGGAGGAGGAGGAGGAGGAGGAGGAAGAGCGCTTGCCTCGAAGCCAACAGCGGCGCCTTCTCAAGGACGCGAGCGGGTTCTCAGCCCTTGGCCGGGCGGCCGCTTTTCGTTTCTGAAACAGCCTGTGCGGGCTCGGCGCCCCCTTGGTTCAAAATGGCTTCTCCATCCAGTCTCCCACCCCGCTTTTATTTTTTATTTTAATTTTTAAAGCTTCCTCCCGGCGAAGGGCGGCCAAGGCAGCCGCCGTGACTCTCGCAGCGGTCGCGCCCTTGCCTGAGCTGGTGGTGCCGAGGCGTGCTTGGGCGCCTTGTGGCGGCGGCATCATCCCTCAAGGGGACGCGAGCGAAAGGCAGTGCGAAGGGCGGGCTGGGTGGTTTGGTTGCGCGATTCTTTCCGGAGAAGCCCCTCGACGCAGGAGGCCGTGGCGTAGCCGATGATCGGAAAGCGTAGAAGCCGAGCAAATCTCCTTGCTCAATTGGTGGGGAAAGGGCAAGGCCGCCCCTTCCTAGGAAAGCAAAACCTCCTTCCCGCCGCCCTACCCCCGGGCTTTGCGCCTGAGACAAAGGAGGAAAAGGACAATCAAGGGCTGGAAACGATGGAGGCCGAGGGGGAGTTTACTGCAGGCGCTGCGGGAAGCAGCATCACTGTCCCCTGTGCGCCTCTGTCGAAGTCTCTCTTTGCCACCCTTATCGGCGTCCTCCCGTTCTCTCACTCTCCCCCCGTCCCCGTCCCCAATCTGTGCCTCCCACTTGGCAGTTAATACCTAGTGATACCTGCATCACTTTATTTTGTCTGTTAGGGGTTCTGTGAATCTTAAGGTTGGCTTAACAATTGGAGTGACATCAATGTCATGTCAGGGATGACATAGCAATGGTCCAATATTTGAGGGGCTGTCCTAGAGAGGAGTGGGGAGGGGGAGTCAACCTGGTTTTCCAAAGCGTGAAGGCCACACAAGGAACAATGGATGGAAACTCATCCAAGGAGAGATTCAACCTAGAAATTAAGGAGACATTTTCTGACTGAGATCAACCAGTGGAACAGCTTGCCTTCAGAAGTTGTGGGTGCATCATGACTGGAGGATTTTAAAAGGAGACTGGACAGCCACTTGTCAGAAATGATATAGGGCAGCGATGGCTAAACCTTTTGGCACCAAATGCCCAAAGCACGCATGTGTAGCCAAAATGCAATGCGTGCACATGCCCTGCACATGTGGTCTGCCCCGTGCGCATGCGCATGTAACCCCCATGTCCTCTGCATGCGTGCACAACCCCTCACAACCCCACGCATTCGTAGATGTCCCCCATGTGTGCGTACATGTCCCCCACATGTGCGCCCCATCCCACACATGCATGATCCCCGTGCATGTGCCCTGCCCGCTGCACATGTGTGCATGACACTTGCCCCCCTGCATATGTGCTGCAGAGACCCAAAGACTAGCTGGCTGGTGGGAGGTGCACGTGCATGCGTGGCAGAGGTGAGCTGGAGCGACGGTTCGCATGCCCAGAGAGGGCTCTGTGTACCACTTCTGGCACGTGTGCCATGGGTTCTCCATCACAGGTATAGGGTGACCTTGCTTGAGCCAGGGGTTGGACTAGATGACCTACAAGGTCCCTCTCAACTCTGTTATTCTGTACTCACTCAGCCCTGAATCTGACTGGACTAGTCGCCATAAGCCTCTACAAGTATTGCCTTGAGTTCCCTTTGACCGGGGAAGAGAGGTGGGGTATAAATCTAATAAATAACAACAATATCAACAACAACAATAGGTATCCTAGATATAGTTTGGTTTTAACACTTGGAAATAGACTGGCATCCACAATGGCTTAAATGAACACATGCAAGAGGAAAATGAATCCAATCAGAGATTGTCATCCTCCCATTGTAGGCATATACTGTATATATGTGTGTGTGTGTGTGTGTGTGTGTCTGCGTGCGCACGCTTTTTCCTGGCATCTGTATTTGGAGCTGGGAGCTGCTAGGGTTATAAGGCTTACGGTGGTCTCTGCACGTGTGCGTGAATGGACCTTTTTCTGCAATTGCACAATACAGTATAATAAACCTTTTACTATCGTAGTAGCAATTAGCATAATTTAACCTTTGCTCTATCAATAGTCCATCTCAATAGAATTGCCAGAGGCTTACCTGATTCGCAGTCCTGTCATATACTATGGTTAACAAAATCTATGGCCCTTACTGCGAGTGGGGATGTGGGTGATGCAGGAAAAATGTCAACAATTGCAGGTAATTCATGTACAGATAGTCTTTGCTTATCTAATGCCTTGTTTAGTAACTCTTTGAAGTTACCACAGTTGGGAGAAAAAAAAAGCTTTGTGACCACCCTCCCATTTTCAGCCATCACAGCCTCCCACGGTTATATGATCCCCATTTGCGAACTTCACAATCCGCTTCCAATAAGTAAAATTAATGGAGAACGTGAAAATGAAGCCACAATAACAATGTCTTGCTTAACAACAGCAGCGACACCGTTACCAGTATAAGTGGAAATGTCATAAGTCCAGCACAATCATGGGGTTTTTTGGGGGGGGGAGGGGGCTTGGCAACTATGCTACTTAGCAATGGAACTGCCAGTTCCAAATGTGTTTTGTAAGTGAAGATCTTGTTTTGTAAGTGAAGATCTTCCATCTTTGGAGCTGGGGGGAGAGAAATTGCTCCCCTCAGATCGGGTTTGCAACTTCGGAGTCCTCCTGGATCCGCAGCTTCAATTCGACCACCATCTAACGGCTGTGACCAAGGGGGCCTTCGCGTAGGTTCGCCTGTTGCGTCAGTTGCGACCCTTCCTGGACCAGGGGGCGCTACATACGGTCGCTCATGCCCTCATCA
>JANHGC010006140.1:142209-154003 GCA_027560395.1 Boaedon fuliginosus | reverse complement strand
AGGGCTTTATAAGTTGTTACTAGCACCTTGAATTTCACCCGGAAGACCACTGGTAACCAATGCAGCTCGCGAAGGATAGGTGTTATGCGGGTGCACCGAGGTACACCCTTAATCACCCTCGCGGCTGCATTCTGTACCAGTTGAAGTCTCCGAGTGCTCTTCAGGGGCAGCCCCATGTAGAGCGCGTTACAGTAGTCCAAATAAAGCGGGCCCCTGACTTTTGGGAAGGTTGGGCTTCCCCGTTGACTTTGCTTGGGACACGGCAACAGTCGTAAGTATGAACCAGTTGCCAAGCATCTGAATTTTGATCACATGATCATGGGGACACTGCAAAGGTCGTAACTGTGAAAAACGGTTATAAGTTTTCAGTGCCATTGTAACTTTAAACGGTCACAAAATGAACTGTTAATAGGCCAGGGCTATCTGTATAAGTATCAAAAGACACTACCTCCCCCAGCCTTGTTAAAGAGCTACTCGGTAGACATGTGAAGTTGGTGAGCTTTGACCAAACTCTTCTCCTTCCGTCTCTTTGTTGACTTACGCAATAAAGTGGAACAACAGGTGAACTGCCCTGTCAGAACCAAAACTCACACCTGTCCTAACCTCAGCACGTTCTTATCACTTGTCTTTTGGGGGATTTCGTCTCCTGCCAACTGTGACCTTCAGAAGGGATGAAGCGTGTGAATCCCAGAAGGTTTAACCTATTCCTTTGCTGTTTACTCGATCTGCCTACTCCAAAGGACGATACTACCTTTTGGCTCCAAACCAAAAAGGGGGAGGACAAGAATTGGCAATGGGGCAGCAAATTTTACTATAATATATATAATATATATTTACTACAATATAATATATCTAATTGCCATTGCTATATTGGCATCCTGCTCTGCTTTACCAAGGATTATTTTTGCTCCTCTTTTGTGTGATGCTGGTAGGATTCTCAGCTTAAGGCACAGATTTCAGCTGTTTTGTCTTGAAGCATCCATGATCTTTCACATTTCACATTTGAAAGCCTTCTCTTTGCTCACCAGGGAAGGAAGCGTGAAAGCTGGGTATTAAAACAAGTAGAATCCCTTCGAAGGGTTGTGGGTATTTTGCTTCCGTTGTGACTACTATTTTGTTCGGGTTCACTGTTAACAGTTCCTTTTGGTTGGATGGGTCACATGGCTTTTTTAACATAACTGAAAACGGCCAGTGAAGTAGATTCCAATCAGGATGGGCCGATGGGTCTGTGGGCCAGTGCCAGGCTGCGGCCCATCCATCCATCCATCCAAATCTATCTATCTATTTATGAATCAGTCAGTCAAATTTGTACACCGCTTCCTCTCAGCTAACTGGTTTACAAACAAGATAATATACATAGTATAAAATCAAAAACTAAAAGCACATTTTAAACACAAGATTAAAATTTACAAGGTAAAAATCAAAATCAAAGTTAAACGAGTGCTTAATTGCTTTTTTTCTTCTTCTTCTTAAATCAGTTTTGATGCTCTGCAGCCTATGTTGCCTTCATTAATCAGGATTTTTCTTTTTCTTCAAACAACTTTTAGCTCCAGGTGGTCATCACTTAACCACTTCTTCAGCAACCATTTAGGCTTAAAATAGTGCTGATGAAGTAGTGCTTATGACCAGTCTTTAAAGTTCAGGCCATCGTAGCGTTTCTCTGGCCATATGATCCCCATCCAGACATTGCAATCTAAATTGGTGTATTTAAAGGTGAATATAAACCGTTTCTTTAATATCTGCAGCCCTGAGTATCTCTTTCTCTTCCCCACTCTCTCTCTCACTCTATATGTCTCTCATTTAATTGATTCTTGAATTAAACACTATTAATTTTATAGATGGAAACTCTACTTTTCTCAAAACTAAGAGGACACATCCTTAAAGTAAAATTATTATCTCTGTAAAAAAAAAAAACAATGTTGAGATTATCACAGTCAAAATGAATCAACATCCCTTATTGATTAGCATTGCATACATCCATTGAAATAACTACATGAAAATATGCCTGTTGATTGCCTCTCCTGATACGGTAATTGAAATCTCCATAAAATGTAGATATGAAGCAAAGAAATCATAAACAGAATCACTATTCCATGCAAGCAAAAAGGAGTCATTAAAATTACAGTGGCTCGAGCTTTTATAATGCACTTTTGTCAGATTGTTGAAATTTACGCGGCATTGGCTTTCGCGGATGAGATGCAAAAAAACTATGTAGGTTGTTTGGTGTGGTGACTGATTCTAATTTCTATCTTTTCCAGATTTACTCAAATGTTTCCAACGGCATTTGTAGTCAAGGAAATGCCACCGATCACTCTGTGAGAATTAACTCGGTGGGTAGCAGTGCTTCGTCTACTCAGCCCTTACTCACGCACGAGGACGTTTGAAAACAGACTCAACCCATTTTGCTGGAGAACGTACTGTTTCAAAATGACAATCTGCCATTCTGATGGTAGTAGACGTACTTGCAGGGGTTGCTCTGCATTGCTTCCTTTTTAATCACATACAGAGTTAGACTGCCCAGTCACACCGTTGTTAACACTGCTTGTAGGATATGCGTAATTGCTATGTTATAGGCAATGGTGATGTAGAATCAGATTTGGGAGTGGGGAATAGCAGTCTCAAAAATAAGTATGGGTTGTTGTTGTTGTTGTTTTTAAAAAGAGCATCATACGAAAGGCATCAGAACACCTGAGTCCACAATGTTGGTGTGTTGAGTGTGGAAGAGGAAGTATTTGAGCAATTTCCATTATTTCCCAAATCTTAAAAGGGTCAGAACGAAAGAAAAAAGAAAAAACTGACATTCCAAATCCAAGAACAAGGAGGGAACACTTGGTTGAGAAACAAATGTTGAATGAGCATCAAACAGAACTTATTTCTAGTAGAAAGTTGAGGGACTTATGGCTATGAAGCAACCTCGTAGTCCTGGATGTTAAAGTTGTAACTTTTTGGAGAACCACAAATTCCCTTAAACTTTGAGTTACTGCCAGTTCCACCTTGCTTATGCCTTAGTTCAATATTTCCAAATGTTTCCCTTTAGGCCAGTGTTTCTCAACCTTGGCAATTTTAAGAGGTGTGGACTCAACTCTCAGAATTCCAGAAGTTGAAATCCATACCTCTCAAAGTTGCCAAGGTTGAAGAAACACTGTTCTAAGCAGAAAATATATAACATGAGAGAGACAAAAAAGAATTTACCTGCCTCGTTTTTCTCCACAGGGTTCATATTCTAACAGGTGTATTTTCTCGACTGTTTTCTTATTGCTTTTTTGTCTTATGTTCAGGGCTGCTGTATCTGGCCTGCAACTATCAGGTGAACCACTAGATGGGAGCAGAAAGTTTTAAGAGTTTTCCATGTCTCTTTGCTGCCGTTTAGTGGTTGTTCAGAATTTGAAGCTCAGATACAATAGTCCTGATGGTTTCCCACAGTATATATTGGGAATTGGGAGAGGGGGGGAAACGGACTGTCATATGGTGGTTTCCATATTAACAAAGTATCTTCATTTGTAAGAGAGTGTAAAAAAAAAATGTAATATCAAATATGGTGGGTTTCCCAGTCTGGTGAAGACACACGTCTACTTGTGTTTCAAAACAGAGTCATATATTCTTTGTGTAGCTCCTGTAGATTGAGTGAAAAGATGGCTCACTGCTTGAATTTGTGTATATGTGTGACAGCATGTATTTAGATCAGTCGAATATATTTGATAAACTCCACAAATTTTATCAGGAGTGCTCTTTCCTATACTTTGAAAAATTATTAGAGGTAAACCATTCCTTAGTTACATCTGAGAACGTCTTACTTACCTGTGTTGCTTCGTATTTGGGTATGTCAGCATTGAGAAAAATAATAACATGTTAAAATCAGAGTATTGGCAGGTAAACAGCAGTTAAGTGTACCCATTGGTATTTTTTTTGGGGGGGGGAAATGCATCTTTCTCTTAAATGCAAAACATCCAACTTCAGATAAATCTCCTAACAAATTCTAAAGTCTTGGTTTATTTAGAATGCGCTAGGCCTCTCTCGTCCTGTTATTTACATTTACTGTATTGTTACATTTGCATATATTTCTGATAAAACCAATTGTTTGCCCTACTACAATGTTGCTAAATACTTCTCCAAATGCAAGATAATTCAAAGGCACTCCTCATGTTCTCCTTGGCTTAAATACCTTTGCTCTGTAATCTGATCTGTAATTTGGTATTCTTCTATGTTGTTTAGGGTTATAGCTACAAAAGTGGCCCAGCCCAGTTTTATAGATGCTTGCACTGTTAATACTGTTGCACCTTTCCAAATTTTGTCAGGGTTTTGGGGGGAATGGCTTAGTCTAAACTCCCTAAGTGCAGAGGATTCCCATTCTCTTCTGTGAAGGGAATAGACTTCACACAAGTACTAGGTTCTCCTTTTAACCTGCAGATTATTTTCATATTCTGGTCAAGGGGAAGGTTCTGCAAAGCGTTTGTGTGTACGTCAAAACCTTACCTGCTCAATGGAGCCATTCGACCGACCATTCCAGCTGAGAGGGCTAGGAGAGCTAAAGGTCTAACTTACCAAGATGGCACCACTGGAGAAGGCTGTCATTAGCCCTGTTTTCACATTTAGTACACCTAAAAGGCACAACAGCTGACACTTTCCAATCTACAAGATTGTATGAAAGGGATCCTTCTTATGTAACTCAATACTTGGAAATGGAGGGTTGGAAACCTTGCAAAATAGATTCCCAGTTGCATGGAAGAATCTTATCTATTCCCTCAGTGAACCAGAGCACAGCTCTTTTCACTTCGTAAGTTTGGAGAATGGGACTGCAGAGGGAATTCTGCTGTCTTATTTCTCTGACTTTCGCCTGTTCCACCAGATCTGAAGGGGGGAACCCTACACAGTTTGAATAAGATACAGTCCTATCTTAAGATTCCCAAATTACAACGGAGAGCAAAATTCATGTTTATTCAAGATGTGAATGCGTCTTTCCTACTGTCCTCCCAGAAGCCAGAAAGGCTAGGAGCAGAACCATCTTTTATCTAGATATAATCATCACACATGAAAACAAATCTCTCAGGAGAGGTAGCAGTTTTGTTGAGTCTGTAGGAGATAAGAGAGGTGATTGGAGAGCTTCCCAAATTTGATGTATATTTCTGTACAGAAGGTGAAAACAGGGCTTGGGTCATACCTTCCTAAAGCTTTTAAAGCTACCAGAAAAATGCTCTTTGGCGTTGATAGCGGTTAATTCTAATAATTATAGGCACGGTGGTACTTCATTGGCACTTGGATGATTTTTTTTTTCTTTTTAAGAGTCTCAGAAGCTATATTTTTATAATTTTGTTTTTTGTTCACATGTAGTTTATGCAGCAGCTTGAGATTTTCAAATGGGTTTTGTTCGGTTGTGTTCTCATGTCAATGCTAAACTGTAGCAATAAAATCTTCTCCACTCTTAGGTTCTTGAGTTAAAAATATTTTTATATAAATATATATATATAAATATAAATATATGCACAGTGCCTGTATGTATAAATACATGGATGATTGAAAGTTGTATTGTTGAAAAGTTTAAATAAAGGTGTAAATAAGATCTATCCAGTGACAAGTTCTGTGAGATATTTTAATATACATTGAATTCAAGCTACAGATTCTGCACAGTTTAAATAAATAAATAAAGGAACCTCATCAACAGCCACTTATTGGTACAGATTGTGGTAACTTACAAGTTTCATGGTAACCTTCAGTACTTTCAGAGTGTCTGTGAGAAAGGGCTGAGCTCAGTATATACCTCCCTTGAATTGTGAATATAGATACAAATAATTCACAAATGAATTATGCAATTTGTGGGATGTGTGACAACACCAGGTGATGACCTAACCTTTCTACCAAACACTTGTAATTATATGCTTTTGAGACATCTCTCACCTTAGAGGACTTAATAATTTCTTTGCTAAATAATATATCAATAATAATGTAAGGCTTCACTAAAATGTATGTGCAAGAATATAGGAAAGTGTGGAATAATGTATGCTTAGATATACTAATGACACTGCCAACACTTAGCACAGCCAAGCTTCACAATGAGATCTTGTTTTTCTACATGGCGCATTACCAAAGGCCTACCAGAAGCTCGCACATATATAATAATAAACCTTGGTTCACAGCTAAGTTCAAGCAGCTACATCATGCCAAAGAAGAGGTCTACTGAAGATAGGATTTCCTACAATCAGGCCAGAAATGTATTAGCAAGGGAGATCAAGGTAGCAAAGAGAATTTACTTTGAAAAGCTGAGGAATCAGTTCTCTGCAAATGAACTAGCAAATGTGTGGAAAAGCATGAAGAACATTGTTGACTCCCTCCCTTACTCGTCAACTGGCAGATGACCTGAATGTATTCTGTTGTAGGTTTGAGAGGAGATCACCGTCATCTGTCACTACCGTCCCCATCTCAGATTACACCAACAGTAGCCAAATTTACTACACCTATCTCCATCCTTCTGGGTGAGCCCCCCACCTCTGGGGACCTTAGAAAAAGATGTGGAAGGCCTAATCCAGTGGTTTCAAGTAATACTCCAGTTCAAGGGTGTCAAACTCAATTTCATTGAGGGCCGCATCAGGGTTGTGTTTGACGGTGGGGGGTGGGCATGGCCAGCTTGATGTCACTTGTGTCAGGAGCACCTGTGGTGGCCCCAGCGCTCTGCCAGTGAAAATGGGCTCCTGAGCTCCATTTTTGGCTCGGATGGCCTCTCGCAACCGCTCTGCCAGCAAAAACAGAGCCAGAGGGGGCTTGTGTGGCCCCCGCAAGCTCTGTTTTCATCTAGGACGGGCTCCTACAACCCTCTGCCAGTAAAAATGAAGCATGCAATCCTCCCAAGCACCGTTTTTGCTGGCAGAGGCATCACAGGCCGGCCTTTTGCTGTTTCCAGGGCAGCCCCACAGACCAAATTTAAGCACCCCATGGGCTGGATCTTGCCCCCAGGCCTTGAGACTCCTGCTCCAGATGAAGAAGATTGGAAAATAACAGGTCCAGATGGAGTGACCCCTTGCTTGAAAGCCCGTGCTGAACAATTGGCCCCCATCTTCACCCTCATCTTTAATATAGCACTGGAGATGTGTTATGTCTCTTCTTGCTTCAAACATTCTACTATCATCTCTGTTCCCAAAAAACCCTCCAGGAGGCTGTAGCGTAGTGCATGGCTGCCTTCTTTCACATCTACCTTCCTGACAACAATGTCATCTGACGCCTCTATAGCGAATGTCCATGTCAGAGAAGGCTCTTCTCCCACATACCTACCTAGATGGAAGGCTCTGGTGCCTTGGCCAAGACTAGAGAAGGACAGGTGCTGGGGGAAGTGTCGTTCTCAGAAATAATAGGAGAACAAGTCTTCATAAAAGGTCACCATGAAATGTTTTCTTCTTGACTAGGATAATACAAGTGAGATAGATTGGCATGACGATTAAGGCACTAGGCTAGGAAACGATGTCTGGGGCTACTAGTTGTGCCCTTAGGTAGGAAGCCATGTGATTGACTTGGGACCAGTCACTCTCAGCCCTTGGACAATGGCAAACTACTTCTGAAAAAAAAAAACCTACCAAGAAAACTGCTTCTCCAGTCCATCTCCAGGAGTCAAGTGACTTGGTTAAAAAAAAATGTCAAAAAGAATAAGAAAGATGAGAAAAAGGTCCTCTCTAGATCCTTCTGGGAGCAAATGTGGCTATTTCACTGCCACGGAGACATGGGACACTACAAGGGATTCAACAATGAAGTACCAACTAATGCTAAGACACATCCAGTTGTGCAGCTTTCCAAAGCCAGAGCGGATTCCGTAGGCATAAGCAGGAAGAATGGCACATTGGCGGGAGTTCAACATTTGAACTCCAACGTTGAAATTTTCGTCTCGTGATTTTATGAGCTGCACATTCTTCATCGCAGGTGTTATGCATCGCTGCGATAAGCTCTGAAAACAAAACGTAATAAATCTGATTCCAAATGATTCACAAAGCTAAGGAGTTGCCATTGTCTGCTGCGAATTGCATTTTGCATTCTGTAACCCAACATACTGGGTTTCCAGGAGGGTTCACATATCTAGTTCCTAACAAGTTTTTTTGAATAATATATTTTTTAAAAGAGGGGATGGGATTTAAAGATGAGAAGTGCAAGGGCGTAAAAATGTTATTTCAGAAACGTCCCGGAGATGAAGCAACAGATCTGCAAACACCTAGAAGCAAACAAAGAATATGAAGAAAGGTGATAGGAATTGGGTATGTTTAGTCTAGTGAAAAGAAGGACAGGGGTGACAGCAGAGTTCCAATATTTGAGGGGTTGCCACAAAGAAGAGGGAGTCAACCTATTCTCCAAAGCACCTGAGGGCAGGAAAAGAAGCAATGGGTGGAAACTAGTCAAGGAGAGAAGCAACCTTCTAAGGATAAATTTCCTGACAGAACAATTAACCAGTGGAATGAGTTGCCTTCCGAAGTTGTGGGTGCTCCATCACTGGATGTTTTGAAGAAGAGATTGGACACCTATTCCCCACTGAGATAAGTGGGGAGGAAGAAAAGCTGGGGCCTGTTCCAGATGCACGTATGCGCAGAGCTGTTAGGAGAGGTGAACAACAAAGGACGAGTCAAGAAGCGGGTTGTATATCCTAACCTCTTGGATCCAGGCAAGAGATTAACCTATAAAGATATTCTTAATGGACAGGGCGAACTAAAACCTAGCCAAGATTTGAAAGATCAGGGAGAAGATTTGGATTGGTGGACTTACATGCAAATTAAAACAAGATACAAAAAAGACAAAGAAAATATGGAATCTATAGGGAGTTACAAGAACTAGATAAGATTAATTTGGAAGGAGAGGAAAAATTGATTAAAAGAATTATAGGCTTCTGTTAGATTGGAAAATGGAGGAAGAGATAGTCAAAGAAAACATGATTGCCTGGATGAAGAATTTTGGATACGCAGTTGACTTAGATAGATGGCAAGAGATATGGGGGCGGGGGGGGGACTTAAAATTAACCCTGGCAGCCTCATACAAGGAAAATCTGTATAAGATGTTCCACAGGTGGCATCTTTCCCCGGCAAGAATATCAAAAATGTTCCCCTCCGTAAATTCGAACTGCTGGAAGTGCGATCAAAAAAATGGCACATTTTATCATATGTGGTGGACCTGCCCAAGAGCGAAAAATTATTGGTGCAGAGTAAAAAAAATGAATATGGGAAGTGACAGGTCAGAAAATAGAGCTGAATCCAGAATCATTTTTATTAGGGATGCTACCTGGGAAAATTAAAAATATTTGTTATCTTAATCATCCACATAATAACAGCAGCCAGACTGAGTTACGCACAAGAGTGGAAGAAAGGAGAGATACCAACCAAGGATAAACTAATACCAAAAATACTGGAATGTGCGGAGCTGGCGAGATTGACGAAGATCCTAAAAGACAAGGGGGAGACGGATTTTTTCCAAATTTGGGATAAATGGTACAACTGGTTAGAAATGAGAAGGAAATACCGGAAAGGACATTTAAACTCGATAGAAAGATATATATGGGATTACAGTTATTAATGATTATGGATTTAAACGTTCTGTTACCTTACAGACCTAGGAGAAGTTAAATGTATTATTGTACATATTGTATATATATATGGTATTTTAATACGTATGAAAGTTCTCACACCGAACTTGCTATAGATGATATGTAAATTTTAGAAAATGTTTTTAAAAGTTTATTTAAAACAAAAAACAAAGGACGAGTCAACTCGGGAAGCAAAGCACAGATGGATGCTGAACGGCCCCTTCCTGGCTGGGGAATAAATAGTAGGAAAGGGGAGTGGTGGTTGTAGGAGACAACAGTTTGGATATCTGAAGATTTGGCTTATCGTGTTTTGTGCCTCAGAGACTGTTTGCCAGAACTTATTTTGCAGGTTTACGCTGGAAACTATAATTGCCTGGCAATTATACCAAGGAACTGATAAGGTTTGTTACTGCATTTAACTTTTTGAAAGACTATTGCCTGGACTTTTTGGGGTGTGAATGCCATTAATTCAGAGGGGATAAATAAAGAGGGGGTATTGGGGATAAGGAGTCAGTTTCTTGTTTACCTGCTAAGGCTGGTTCAGAACAAGAATTATTTCAATAGTGCAGATTGGGAGTGGGGGGTGTGGGTAAGGAAGGACATAAGAGTTTTGCCAGATTTCCCCTCTTCAATATTAGGACAGCTAACATAGGAAGTGCCAGCTCCCTTTCTTCCCTGTTTCATCGCTGGACGAATGTGATTGTGGATTGATATTTTTATATTGTACTATGTGTATTTTTTAATTGTTGTTAGCCGCCTCGAGTTCCCCTTGACTGAGGAAATGAGGCAGGGTATAAATCTAAATAAATAAATAAATAAACAAACAAACAAATAAATAAATAAAAACATCAGAAGCTAGTACTTAACATTTTCAAGGTGGAAGATGGGAAAATTTCAAAATGGTTTCTATCTTTTTTAAACACCCCAAAACTATAGCATAATCCATATACCCCAGTTTGGCCAATATCCCAATATATAGGGACTTCAACTCCGGAATTTCCCAGCCAGCATGGACATTGCTGAGAATTCTAGGCGTGGAAGTATATATATGGAGACTGTTCAGGTTTTTACAAGCTTTAAAATATACTTTGAATGGGGTTAAAAGGGGAGGAACAAACTCATCCCAAACTGAAAGGGAAAATCTTTGCTCTCTGTGTGTGTAGTTCACCCACTTTCTTCTTTGATTTCCCCTTGACTGGTCTTAACATGGGACCACGAAAAGGTGCTATTGCCCATCCTGTTTATAAGTATGTGAAGGTAAATAGCTCATGTATCACAGAGTCAGCATCAACACATATATATTTTAATCACAATTTTGTGCATAGAATGCTGCAAAGACCAGAAAAAATAACAGTAAAGAAAGCCAAAATTTGTTATTGGAGAAGAAAACATAGAATAACAGAATTGGAAGAGACGTTGGAGGTCTTCTAGTCCAACCCCCCACTCGAGCAGGAGACCCTCTACCATTTCAGATAAATGGTTGTCCTGTTTTGAAAGCCTCCAATGTTGGAGCACCCACAACTTCTGAAGGCAAGCTATTCCGTTGGTTGATTGTTATCTCAGTTGGGGAATTTCTCCTTAGTTCCAGCTTGTTCCTCTCCTTGGTTAGTTTCCAAGTCCAACCGTTGTTTCTTGTCTCGCCTTTTGGTGCTTTGGAAAATAGTTTGACACCCACCCACCCCGTCTTTGTAGGAGCCCCTCAAATCTTGGAACAAGAAAAACAAGCAGCATCCTACAATATGGAACCTTTCACTGGAAATCATGTTCGTGCTTTTCCATTGCTTCCCTCATCACTTCTGCTTCTTCTCCGGTCCCTTCTCTGAATGCATCTTGCTAAGGGCTAGCCTTGAAAGGGTTGGTTAACGAGAAGATCATTGGTTATATGGTCAGCTTCAAGGGAAAAGTGACGGGCACCAGGAAGGGACAGGAAAAAAAACTCTGGGAGATCAAAGTGCTACAGTTACATTCATGCACATGACTATCCTGTGAGGAGAGGAGGTGTATTGTTGCTGCAATGGCTGAGAAACTGACATGAAAGAAGCAATGATTGCAAATAATGAAGTATTGTTCTTCAGTGCTTTGCTTAACCATCAAACACAGGTTTGATTTCCTAGTGAAAAGTTTATTTATTTATTTATTTATTTATTTATTTATTTATTTATTTATTTATTTATGGGCGGCTTACAACACGGATAGCAACAGCATTCAGATTTTATACACTGCTTATCAGAGCTTCACAACACTCCCCAAGCA
>JANHGC010006140.1:31425-42194 GCA_027560395.1 Boaedon fuliginosus | reverse complement strand
ACTTAATTATACAGTACTTTTCTTGAGAAAAAAAATAATAGTAATAAAAAACTCATTCTCCAATTTCGGTCTTTCACGGTAACATATGTTGACATTCTCCAATTTCGGTCTTTCACCGGTGAATGTCGACATTCCCCAATGTCGGTCTTTCACGGTAACATATTGACATTCACCAGTGAATGTCGACATTCTCCAATTTCGGTCTTTCACCGTAACATATATAAAAAAGGGGGAAGGTGCTTGTTTCCTATGAAAGCCATCCAAAAAGATGAAGTCTTTTGTAGTTCAGATTTTGCTGAATTGCACAAAAATCATTTGATGTGGATTATTTCTTACAGTATATAAACACCAAGTAAAGCTTGCCGTTTATAACTTCTTGATTCTGACCATGTTGGAAATATATAGGGTGGGTGTCTTCATTGATTAGATGCTGGTAAGAGGTAGACATAATTTCATGAATACAAAACGAAAAAAGCTTTGTGAAATGTTATCCTTTATCTGGGTTCTAATCACCTGGTTATCCCCCCCCCCTTTTTTTTTCCTTTTCTTTTACAGTGACAATCATAGGAGGCATTGTTTTCTTAGCGTTCGCATTCTCTGCACTATTTATAAGCCCAGATGTTGGATTTTAGCAGGACTCTTTCCTCCTTTTCCTTGAAATACAAGAATTAGAAGCAGTGACTGCCATCCTGACTTCCTGTATGTAAATGTACAGCTACTTATTCAAACAAGCACTGAAGGTGGGACGCTGTAATTTTTATAGTAACAATTAGTTTGATAGGTTTTGTCGATACGGTCTCTCCTGGACAATTACATGATTTATATATATTTGGGATAGGAATAATGTACATTTGCTTACTGTACCGACTCAGATAAACTGAGGTTCAGCTCCTGAAATTTTGCTGAGTTATTTTACTTCCCAGAAACACTGCTTGAAACCCCACTTTGATTTTATTTCTCAAAAAGTACATGGTTCCACAATCAGAAAGGAAGAGCTGGGCCAACAATGAAGTCATCTATTCAAGACATTGAAGGTGGTGGACTTGTGGAAGAATCAGGAAACTTTGAGATGGAATGTGCTAATTTAGAATCTCAAAATACAGAATGCATCTAGATATTTACAGATCAATTTTTGTATTTTACTGAACATTTCAGATTAAACTCTTCTTAAAGTGGTCATTGTTTTCTTTTTAGTAAGTACAATATTATGGGAGAAAATGGATAAAAACTAGGTGCCTCCTATTATAGAAATGCAATTACAGTGAGTTTTGGTTTCATTCAGAGGAAATAATATGTACTGTTCAATAGTTTATATTTTTAGTGGTTGTACCCATTTCTTTTTAACTCCAGTACCTTTGATGGATAAATATTTCTGTGATTTCTCATGATTGCTGTTGTTTTTAATTTTAAGCCATGCTGCTTTGTCAGTTACGGAAAAATGATAATTTTGACACCGATTCAGTGCCACATGCATTGTTCTAAGCGGTGCCCTGATTTTGCCTTAGTACACTGTGTAGGCTCAGCCATTTGGTACATAAGCTCTGGTCTTTAACTTGGTGTTAGGCAAACCCAGTTAGATGTAACATTTAACAAATCGTTGGCTTAATGTAATTAGTGGATCTCCCTACTAATAGTATACCCATAGTATCTGATGCATCACATTCTGCTGCTAGAGGATGTTTTGCACAAACTATAGCACTGCCACAATATGGGGGGAAACCCTTTCCCAAATTAAAGCTTTATTCCTAACCAATACTGCAGTAGGAAGGCTGAGATAAGATTGATCAAATGGGAGAGCTCCAAACTGCCCCTCCTTTTTGCCTTCTGAAACTCTTCCCCCCACCCCACCCCCCAGGTCTAGACGTTCAGAAGCCACCCAAAGGAAACGGGGGTTCAAAACATTCCCCATGTTTCTATCACGTGCCTGACACAGGAGAGTATTTAAATCAGCTATTTTGCTAGTCTAAACCACTATCTCCCCATTGCTTGGAATGGAATTAAGTTTCCTGAAAATAGTTCAATGAATGCCGTTCTTATTTCTGATCTGCCAGCAGGATTCTGGATTTGCCAATTGCTGTCACTGAGCAATATAGTTGCCCATCTTGTAAAGTTTGTTTTAAAAGAAATGTTTGTAAAGATGTTTTTTTTTTTTACTGCTTTTATTCTCATCTTTCCCAAGTATGAGATTCTTACAGCTAAGCTTAATGTGTACGGGTTTAATTCCTGGATGATTCTGAAGAGGGGTTCACCTTCATGGGGTTTCACCATTTTCCAGTCTTGATGCTATTCCTAAAAAGAGGGAAGAAAAACCCTTTCCCTGTTTTTCAGGAGCTTTAATCTTTTTTGCTGCCATTTTACTGAGACTTTAAAAGCATACTTCTGTCTAAAAGCCTTTCCTACTGTGCTAGCATGCCTCAGGTAGTTTATTTGCTTCTGTCTCTATATGTCCTTATTTTTACATCATCCCTTCCAGAGGCTCTTCAGTCTTTCTGTCCTTAAGCCAACAATATTGTGGCTAGAATCGGCCCTGTATTTCAAGGGTGCCTCAGTAATACAGTATAGAACGGTACTGTCACTTTTCATAATCTTGATGCTAACCTTCCATTGATGCAGCCCATAGTTACTCTGCTCTCAGAGTTACTACTATTATGTTTATTGAATTTATACCCCGCCTATCTTCCCCAATCAAGGGGAATGCGAGGTGGCGTTGAATCAAGTTCCACCTATTCTGTAACTATGCATTTGGTTTTTCCTAACCCTAACAACGCTTGAAGGAGACTCGTTTAACTATTATTTAGGTAAATTCCTGAACTGTTACAATTTCATGAAAAGGCAACTGGGTCTTGCATTTAATTACAGTTTAAAAAAAAAATCACATCTGTGAAATCTTGCCGGATAATGGTTTTATTTAACACAGGGAAGAAATCACAGACTGCAATCCTATGGTCACCGGAGCAGCACAGATTCTGTAGGCCAGTCTTCGTTTCCCCCATCAAAGTCAATAGGGAGAGCAGCAGAGACTCTTGAAGGATTCAAAATCTAGGTCATTTCTGATCCTGGGACCTTCAAGAGAGTTAGGAGGCAATCCTCAGATTTTTCTAGGCTTCCCTGTCATCCTTGGGAATAAAAACCAATTGGCAGCCTATTTATTTTTCTTCCTACCCCTCGCTGTGATTCATTTTTTTTTTTTTGTCAGAAGCATGAGCATTGAAAAAGAATAGGGAATGTTGTTCCTTTTCCATCCATCTAGGAATGCAAAGGGCTCCAGTGTTTGCGAGAGACCAGTATCTAAGGCTGGAGACGGCTCTGTTATCCTGGATCAGGGTTTCTCACTGAGCAACTATAAGACGTATGGACTTTTAAGTTGGCTGGAGAATTCTGGGAGTTGAAGTCCATACATGTTAAAAGTTGTCCAGGTTGAGAAACACTGTCCTAGAATCATTAGCATGATCACTGTAACACAAAAAAGCCACAACTAGCACCAGCCAAATCCCGGGTGCCCCTTGTGTTTGCAATTTCTTCATCTCCCTCCCCCCCACACTCAGTTATTTCTGATTGATGTTGTTGCTGAAGAAAAGTAACAGTATAGATACCACAAGTCAGGAAGAGGTGTTCAAGCCCAAAACATTATCAAAACCTGAACGCTACAAAGCAGAAATTTCAAATGTTATGTTTATTCAGTTAAAAACTGACACTTGGTAATGATCACATGAACACTAAGGATCCATATCTACAGTTCCTGATGTCAGATCATGAAAATCACACAGGTTTCCTACATATACAAATCTAATGCCAAATTTTAAAAATGCAAAACCAAGACAATGTGAAATCAACACTGAAAAGTATTCCAATTAGACAATTTAAAAAATAAATACTTTTTAAGAATAAAAAACACTTTCAAAGCAGCTGTATCTTTTAAGAACCTCCCCACCCCACCCCACCCCAAAGTCTTCCATAGATTTTGATTGTCTACTAGTGCAGCACCTCAGTTAGAGCTGGGATCTGTATATCAGGCAACACAGTATTTTTGTTCATACACAGTGTTTCCATTTTGCGTTGTTTGTGTGTTACTGGCAGGTACAATATCTTTAAGCAATACGGCCCATCATGCTGCTGGCAATACCCATGCAGATGAGAAAGCATGAAGCGTAGCAACATAGACTGTAAAGTACTCGTTTATTAAAGACAGAGGAATGTAGTGTTAAAAAAATATGTATCAATAAACTATTCAGTTTCATAAACAACCAATTTTTTGTTTTTAAAAATGTCTCTCAAAGCTTGTCTCCCTCACCGACTGTGCAACATTCGACTTGAAACGATTGCATACATTTGAAAATATATTTCCAATTTTTTAACGTGGGCGCTAGGGGAAGAAGAAACCACGTCTCCTCCTCCAAATCAACTCGGCCCCCTCTAGGCCTCCTCGTCTCATCACGTACATGTCTCAGCAATACATTTCTGACACTTGATTTATGAGTTTGACAGGCATGCTGACATCACATGACCGTAACATTCTTTTTTTAAAAAAAAAATCACACACTTAAAAACATACACAACAAAAATGGGTGCTCACTAAAAACGCAAACTCTCCTTGTGACTGAAGCAGTCTACTAAAGGCCACATCTGTAAACCCTCTACACATTTAATCCTAAGGGCCACTTAGAATTATATGAAAGCCTCCTGTTGATAATTCTCTGGCAATTGTGCAACATTTATTTATTTTTTTAAAAATCAGTTCTGGAGAAAGCTTAGCTATCTAACTATATCCGTACAAAGCCAACCAACACTACAGGTCTGCATAATCGCATATTTAGACTTGAGCCTAAATATTAAGAAACATTTTCCAGCAATGCCTCTCTTCGACAATAGTCTACATTCTGACCCCTCCACCCCTTTCCTCTGCGAACAGTCCCATTGCCCAAATAAATTGTATTTCAAAATGAGATTTCCCCACCCACCCCCAATAAAGTGCTTATATTTGCGCACATTTTAGCCTACCTAATTTAATATCATACTCAAGTATTACAGGAGTGACCACCACTTGCAGAAACAAGAGCGCGGCCTTTCAGAAAAAAAAATGAATTTTGACTTGCCAATCTACCCAGGTGCCTCATCACATACATTTCAGGTGCTGGTCTCTTGGCAAGACCCTTTCCCCACATAGAAGTATTTTACTATTTCATAGCCCACCGTAAGTGCGGTTAACCCCCATCGCTTCGCAATCCCAGTGACCCCAGTGGTCAACAGGGTTGCCTTTTCAACAGATACTTAAGCAACTACATTTGACAGCTTTGGGCTTGTGTGGATGTTCAGTCATTTTTATTCTTGGCAGCAGGCAGGAAGCCTACAGATTGTGAGAGACTGGAATAATTCATTGCACCAGCAAGTAAACTTCTACATAAAAATAATGGAAGGCATATGGAGAGCTCTGACTATATTCTCTTAATATGTGTAGAAATATAGCATATATGTATTATGTATGTATATATATATATATTAAATATAATATCAAAAATATTTATACGATTCCCTCTAGAATTCCCAGAAGCTCATCTTGGAGTCTTCCTTCCCTCCCCACCCCCACAACTGCAAGCAGACCTAAACTACCCTCCTCCCTTCCAGCAGCACTTTGTCAGGCTTCCTGCCCCTTGGTTGGCATCAGAGGCTGGCATCTTGCCACTCCCAGGGTCTCACCTGAAACCCCTCTGCCATTGCACCGCTGAAATTCAACGGCAAAACGACTGGATTTTGCCAAAACAAGTTTCTCCCCCCCCACAATGAAATAAGAATGCAAATGGAAGCAAAATGTTCCCATTCCCACCCTTCACACTAGCCAACCACCCTGAAAAAAGGGGCCAAAATTGCATTGCCAAAAACTGGCCGCAAAGCGACCTCGATTTTGGCAGCCTCAAGAGTTTGATGGTGGGAGCGGGGCTAGTCTGCCTCCCAGAGGCCTCCTGCTCCCCCGTCCCACTCAAACCCTGCCTCTCCAAAGGCCAACACGTTTCTCCAGGTCAACGGAAGGCCTCCTGCAGCTCTCCAGCAGGTCAGGAAGCTGTACTGTTGGGTCCCTGACCCTGTACAGGTTGCCCACCCTGCTTTAGGTTAAGTGCAATACCCACAAACGTGAACTCCCAACTCCTCGGGCCCCCTCCGCCCACCCTACCTGCCCCAGCAGAGACATTTGGCCATACTAAGTTACAGATGGTGGAATAACCACGCTTACAAACGATTTCTGAGATTAAAAATTAGCCTTGAGAAACATCAGAGTTGTTATTAAGAGAAAAAGCTGAATTGTTTTTGCTATTTAGGGCACACTGACACTCCACTGACAGTCTTCATACAAAGTCGTCAGCCAGAAAACAAACATAAATGCCAACATACCTTCTAAAAACTATTTTTGTTTCATTGGAGCATGTCTGGAGTGCTGTAGACAAAAAAAAATCTTTAGTAATTTTTTTTTTTTACTTTCTTACTACTTTTCTTCCATTAGCTTACCTTTTATATAACCTCCAAAAATAGGTGTCACGTCTACTGTTCTTTCTCAATAAAAATGGCAAAGAAAATCTACACCCAATAAACTGCCCCTGACTTGCTCTGCATTCTTAGGCTAAAACCTTGATCTATAAAACAATTCCAAAGCCCTCCCAATTTTCTTATTTAATGCTATAATATTCCAAACAGCTTCAAGCCCAACTAGACAATCATTTACTACATACAAAGATCTTTGTTCAACACAGCCAGGCTTGTTGGATTACAACAAAAAAGTTACGGCAGAACAGTGTTATTTGTAATTAAATTCATAGAACTATTCCCACATTTCTTATGCATGTAGATAATAATGCTACATAGTTTCCTTAAGTAAGCTACCTACCGGTTTCCAGTATTTGCCAAGAGGGAAGAGGATTAATCCAATTCTTTGGTTCTTTGATTCTTTAAAAATATATCTTAAAAATTTGATTATGGTACAAGCTATTAAACTGTTGACATGATGCATGTGGGGTGGGGGAGCATTGGAACCATGTAAGGCTACAGCAATGAAAAAAACTTAAAAGGAGCCATTCACGTATCACATTAAACCATATGTCTGGCTTAGTAACAAAACATGCTCAACTGTATCCACTGGTGCGGTCATAAATGCAGCTACAGTCAACCCACATTGTGGGCAAGCCTAGCGTGTTTCCCAGAAAAACCAAGAAAGAAAGCCATGAGTGGCATTTGAAGAAATTATGGCTTCATTCTCTGATCTCTTCAAGGCAGATGAAAGCAGAATCTTAACGTTTGAATGTTACGCTCAATTTATCTACCACATAGTCAGTAGATGCACAAGGGCACCTTTGCCACTAAGATAAGCTAATAGTTTAGCATGATACCTGAATAGCATCCAAATTAACCTTAGGATAAACATTTGGTATTTTCTACCAAGATGTTACTTTGTCCAGCCAGCACTACTACATTCTTTGCGCCTTTCCCTATAACTTTGGTTGTATTAATAAAGCTCTTCTTTATTACCCAAATCTTTCTTGATTCAGACATTCCAATACTTTGTTTTTCTTTTAGATACCCAATTTATAAGTCTTTTCAAACTGATTTTGCTCTGCAGATGTGGATTTTAAAACTAGTACCATAAAATATATTAAACATTTTTTTTTAAATCTGTACAGAATTTCAGTTGGATCTTTTTATTATCTTTATGAAGTGAATTTGTCATCTGAAGTCTTAATACAATGTTATCCCTTTATATCTTACTTAATGTATCATGTATTCCACCTCGTTTCAGATAACTCAATTTAAATTGCTTTACAAGTTAGTTGTGTTGTTACTCACATACATGTTTTGGCATAAATTTAGAAAAAAATAGATGCATAATTTCAAATTGTGAAATTTTAGTAATTACACTGCAGCTAGCCCCTGACTGAATGGTTGAGAAGGAGAGCAGCATTTTAAAAACATTTCAATTCTCAATTTGTACAGTTTTTAAAATACTTATATGTACAACTACAATAGAGACTTAGCTAGGAAGTTTTGTCAGTGAACTAAAACTTCAAATACGTTCATAAATTCAAGATAATGTTATTCAGTATGTTTAGCACTACTACCTGAATCAAAATCAAGGCACTGTGGAGGTTTTATTATTTGTTCTGCTTCAAATGACCCTGAATTATCTCTGATTAAATGACGGTTAACATTTTACAGGAGAATAAAAAGATTCCAACAAATTCCGAAATCACATTTCCCACCGCAGAGAAGTTAAAAAGTGCCTACAATTATTAAATTTAAATATAGTTTGTGCAAATTATTCCTATATTTGAGTCATTTGTGAAAATTATGTTCATATTTTAAACCATACGTTTTACATAAATATTTGCAACTATGTATTATATCAAAAGACAGCTTTGGGGAATCAAAATTCCAAACCATCAAAAACAGAGCAGTGCAAATTCCTATTTGTTTTCCAAAGGAAAAAAAAAATGAAATGATACATGACAAATGGTATTTATGAAATTGAATGCCTTGAAACCCACCCCGCCCCCATCCATCCCAGTTTAAAGAGTTTCATCAATAATTTAACTTGCAAAAATTTCCACAAACCTGAAGACACTATCACCTCATGGAACAAACTGGACAAAACACACAAACTACAAACAGGAGATTGTGCCCACATTACAGATGAAAATAAATGATCGTGCAGGTTATAGATTCCACGATGGAGAAGACAAACAGGTATAAAACAGATTAAAACAGTAGTTTGAACATTTGGTGAAATTTTGGGGGGAAAACATATTCAAACCAAGTTCCATGCATCATATAAAATATCCTGCTCTCTCGCTTTTTACCAGACATATACACAGTATTTTACAGTATCTGTACAATGAAGAGAGATTCCGTTCAATATTTTGAAAATATTTACTGTCCTGTAATATGAAAAAAATTAACTTTGCTTTGGAGCATAATTGCAGGCATACTTAAATAGCTGTAGCAACAGCCTGTCCATCGTAACACTTAAATCTGAGCAAACTTAATTGTAAGTATCTTGTTTCGTCCACTGAACATTTTTGACTTTGATCTGAGCAAATTAACTCCCGGCCTTTGAAGAAAAGCCAAACAAGAAACCAGAGCAACTACATTCCTGGCAAAAGTCAGCAGGTCCCTGTCCCGTCATCTTTTCCAGCTTTACACCGGCTGAAACCTCCCCTCGCACTCCGTACAATTTTCTTCCGCAGATAACATTCCAGACAGTTAAAAGAACTCCAATATTGTGCGTTGCAAAACCTGTCGACTCCTGTCTCACCGCCTCCAGTGCAATTAACAAACCGAGCAGTTCCCCCCTGCCCGCATTGCTCCCTGTAGCAAAGCCCCCCACACTATTGGGGTGGCACTTTAGAAGCCTCCGTCATGCTGTCGGCTCTGTGTCGTGGCATTGGCGGGGGCTGCGGCTGGGACTGAGACTGATGCTGCTGGTGATGCGACTGGGCGAAAGTGCTCTGTTGTAGTGGGAAAGCAGCAGAGAGAATCAGTTGCGTCGACTGATTTCCATGAAGTAGTCGGGATGTCTACAAACATACAAACGAGAGGGGGTTAAGCTGTCAGAACACAAGCACATTACCTAACAACATCACGTTATGTTCCCATACTGGAGCTGCAACTTGGCTATCTATATAAAAGTGTGTGTGTGTGTGTGTGTGTGTGTGTGTGTGTGTGTGTGTGTGTGTGTGTGTGTGTGTGTGTTCCGGCATAACTCTGGACCGCCTCGAGCACGTTCAACCAAACTTGGTACACAGATGACTTACTCTCTGGAAACAAATAGTGTGCGGGTAAGACACCCCTAACACCCCTCCGGGGGGGGGGGGTATTCTGTGAAGATACCTCCTACAGCGCAGTGGAGTTGCCATGGTAACGGTTTCACAGTACTCCACATGGGGGCGTTTGTAACGGGACCTGCCTGCACCACTACGAGACCGACAAGACGTGCATTATGCAGAGATGACAGTGCCTGATGCTCCTGGGGCCACAGGGAAAACACGTTTAACTAATTTAATTGTCACAAAAATCATGGCTCAGGGAGAGGCTGCTCTTGCCATCGCCTCTTCAGGAATTGTGGAGACGTTATGTTGTAATTGGACTATAAATAAATAAATGTTAACTCATGCCTTGCAAAGGGCAGTGTATATAGACATATGCAAGTAATTGCACATTGGCAAAAACAAAAAAAGATTTTTAAAATATTTTTTTTTAAGCAACTTTTTAAAAAAGTTCTGACTGTAAATCAGAAGAATGCCTGAGAGGTGCTCACTGCAGGCACTGGCTTCTAGTGGAGAAATGCAATATATAAACCCAGCCAAATCCCTTGCCTGAATATTTGAACTTAAAACTGTTTACAAATTCACCTTTCAAGAACAGAACTTGATATTTTTGGCAGTTCTTAATATATGCCCTGCATCATACACTTTGAAAGGTATGTACTGTACACCTAGGGACGGAAGCACCAAAGTTGTAAAGCATGATCCGTCTGCGGGAGATGGCTCTACAAAGCTCTTTGAAGGTATCTCTAATTTGGTGGTGGTGGTTTTTTTTTCAATCTTGGCATCTCTTAAGATGTATGGGACTTCAACAGACGGCTGTGGAACTCTGGGAGTTGAAGTCCACATGTCACACCTTACCAAGGTTGAGGAAAGCTGCTCTAGTTCAGTGTTTCCCAACGTCAGCCATTTTAAGATGGGTGGACTTCAACTCCCAGAAGTCCCCAGCCAGGAATTCTGGGAGTTGAA
>JANHGC010006139.1:21619-33754 GCA_027560395.1 Boaedon fuliginosus | reverse complement strand
CTACGCTTTTCTACCTATCTGCCAAGTTTGAGGTAGATTGGTGCAGAACTGAAAATTTGTATAGAGCACATACAAACTCCCATCCATACCCCACCCCTCTTTTACAGATATAGATAGATAATCTTAATGAGCAATAAAAGTTGTATAGATGAAGAAGCTACCTTTGGTGGCTTGCTAAGTTTGGCTTGATATATAATATGAATCCAGTCATTATGCTTTGTTAATTGTGGCTGTGACCAGGGGTGGGTCCCTACCAGTGTAACAACCGGTTTGCTTGCTGCTGACATTTTGGATGTGTGATTTTGGGGCCTAATGTGATGCGTGCACATCGCATGCCAAATGCATCACCTTAGGCCCGAAAATTTAGCTACTGGTTCAGCTGAACTGGTAACTAAATCAGTTGTTTTTCGGGTCTGAGGTGAGGCGCGCTCAGTGCACACCTCACCCGTATCAATTTAGTCCTGAAAAACAGCTGACTTAGCTGCCAGTTCAGCCAATCCGGTTGCTAAATTTTCAGGCCTAAAGTGGCAAAATCAGTTGTTTTTAGGGCCTGAGATGTTGCACAGGTAGTGTGCGCCTCACCCGGGTCAATTTAGACCCAAAAACAGCTGATTTAGCTACCAGTTTGGCCAAACTAGTTGCTAAATTTTTGGGTCTAAGGTGGGTAAATCAGCTGTTTTGGGGGCTTGAGGTGAAGCGTGTGCCACACACACTGCATGTGCATCAATTTAGGCCTGAAAAACAGCTGATTTAATTAGCTACCAGTTCGGCCAAACCAGTAGCTTAATTCTAGCAACTGGTTTGCTGAACTGGTAATTATTTTAACAACCAGTTTGACTGAAATGGGCTGAACCGGTTGAAACCCACCACTGGCTATGACTGATTCATATCATTTATAGTCTGTCCAACTGCCAATAACTGCGGATGGCTTACAATGAAAAGTAAGAAAACACACACACATGCGCGTGCGCACACACACCAGAAAGTATAAAGAGTATACAAGCTTATTCAGTCATCCTCCTCCCCAAAGTCTGGCAAGACATCTAGGCCCTTAATAGCTTCCTGAATGTCATTTGAGGGCAGCCATCCAAATAATGGGGGAGCAGGGTATTATTCCTGAGGGCCAGTGCCACAATAGAGAATGGGTATTGTTCAATCAGTTGGACCTAAAGTGCAGGTACATTAGGCCCCAAACAAATGGTGGCTTAGTCTGATATATAAACTGTTTTCTGCCTCAAATTGCTAGTCATTCTAAACAAGAACTGTTTATTTATGAATATGGGTAAACCTTAACTATGATCTGCTTAACTATGATAATTTGAAGAAACAATTCCATTGCTAACTGTCATATTGTAAAATGTGGTATCCTGTGTGCCAGTGCTAACTTATGATGGCAGTTGTGGAGATCCCAGCTGCTGCCATTAGGTGAATCCATGTGATCATAGCATCCCAGGGTCACAGGATCAACATTTGTGATCTGCTAGTTTCACCACCATTGAGTTTGAATTTGTCAGAAGCCCACAGTGAAAGTTGCAAATGACAATCATTGCAGGACACATGCAATGTCATAATTGTGAGTTGGTTGCCAAGTACCTAAATTCCCATCACAAGATCATGCATATCTTGTGATGATTGCAGATATGTCATAAGTCCTCCTCATTCAACACTGTCATAACTTCAAGTGGTCACTAAATAAGTGGACATCTATAGTATTTGTCCAGAATTCCTGTCAGGAGTTTTTCCTTTTCCTTTTAGAGATGAACTAGAATGGCATGGAATGCAAGCTTCTAATGCTAGGTGTCAGAATAATAAGATAATTTAGACCAAAAACATGTCCCATGCATGGAGAAAAATAATTAGTTGTGAATGCTGGTGATGTAATTACTTGCTTCCAAAAGTTTCTAAGCTAATTCAACTAGAATGTTTGAAGCAATTACTCTACCATGGATATGAAGAATTACATAGATAGATACCAGAGTTGATGCTTCTCTTACATAAATTGTCTCGTATTAAAATATGGAACATGAATTTGTGCTATTAGCTGTTCATAGGGCTCTTTAGAGAGTTTACTGTTTTTTCAGAATGTTGCTAGCATAAACTGAAAACACTGGACCAGCTAGATCAATGTTTTCAAGTTAGGCGGTCATATTTTAATTCTATTCACGATCTGACAGCATAGGATCCTCTGCCAGAACCCAATGGTTACATCAGGGGTGTCAAACTAACATTGTCACGGCAGCTTCATGTGATGTAACTGGACTTTTTCCCCCTTCGCTAAACTGGGTGTGAGCATGGCCAGGAGTTTGCCAGCCCTGGGTTACATGACTCCCAGCTAGGTTTTTTTAGGCTGCATTATCAACCATTTTACAATACAATGATAAAAGAAGGCACTGTTATGCGTGGCTTTTTCATCAACTGCATAACTAGAAACTCAGATCCAATTAAACTACAAATTAAAGCAGATGCAATGGATAAGTGACTAGATGTTGAAAATATAGCTCTATTTGCAAATACCTTCAGAAGTAGACTGTGTAAATAAATCATGAAGATAATTACAAGTCATTGCTTATAAGAATATGTAAAATAAGATTGCCTGCTGAAGTACTATTATCCAGCTCCGTTTTTTGTTGCACTAATAGTTACAGTGACCTCAAACCAATAACAAGCAATATTACATTTCAATAAAGTGAAAGCTTTAATAAGGGTAATGGGTACAAATCATTCAAGCATTACATTTAACTCCAAACCTAGAAAGAAGTAATTTGTTATATTGAAGATGGTGATTCTTTGCTCTCCTTACCTTTTAAATTATAATTCCAATCAGTCCTGATCAATTTTGTTGCTATGGCCAATAGGAAATGAGCTCCAAATTATCCAAAAAGCTATATTATACTGCAATTAGAACATTAATACTGCTGGAACCCAAACCAGAAAACTTTTAGAAATCAATAGAATATTAGTATTCTATGGATTCTTCAATGAAGCAGTCAAGATGACAGGCTAAGTAAACAGAGACTATCATATCCAGGCAGTACAAATTAGAATGGCCAATGGATGGTAGGGAAGAGAGTTTTTAGGGTAAAAGTTCATTCTCCAAACTTGTGGGTTGATTTCCGAACATTTCTTTACCAGGCTAGGTAACATCTACAGCAGAGTTTAGGGGATGTCAGTGTTCTTCTGTGTACTGTATAAGAGCTTTGGGTCAGGTGTGAGTGAGTCAAGTGTGGTCTTGTGATGGGTCAGGTGTGAGTCATCAGTGAGAGTCTTATTTATTATTATTTATTTTATTTTATTAAATTTATACCCCGCCTCATTTCCCCTGTTAGGGGGAACTCTAGGCGGTCTTGTGATGGATCTTGTGAAGGGGAGGTTCCGTCAGGTGAAGGTCTTTGGGAAGTGAAGTGCTGATTGGGGAGGGGGGCTTGCATGGTGGAGGGTCAGTACTGTTTCTGGTTAGCTGTGTAGTTGGTTTGGATTCTGAGGGATTCATAGGCTGGTTGTAGGTCAATGTGTCTGTTGATGGAATTGCTTGTGAATAGCCAGGCTTTGATTAACTCTTGAGTGTGGTGGGTCGTAGAGTGGCTGATAATTTTTGTATTGTTCCAATCAAAGTGGTGCTGTTTGGTGTTAGCCTGAGTACAGATTAAGGATCTGGAATCATGGCATCTGACTGCCATGTTTTTTAAATTGAAGTGATGTTTGTTAACAACATGGGAAAATCCATGTGCATTGTGCAGGTATTTCTATCTTGTCTTGTAACACCAAGCATGTATCTTTCCATGGCTCTTTGCACCATTCATAACTTTTATACTGATTGTAAGGTTAGCGCCTGTGTTTCTCTGGCATATGTTAGAACAGGTAGTAGTACACTGGTCAAACCCTTCTCAGGCATAGGGGGAGGTTGTTCTTGAAAATTACGCTCAGCATGCTGAATGCCTGTCAATAATAATAGTTTAGATACCGTAATAGTTTAGCAAGTATGAATTCTAAAATTTCATAATTAGACTTCCTCTCACCTTTGGATTAAAAACAGGCCATGGATTTATCCTGTTCTCTATCTACAAAGTACAACAGTGTTACCATTTCTAATTATAGTGCTGCAGGAAACTTCCTTTCTAAAGTTCAACTGTAATTTATATTTTAATGGTCTCTGTCCTTTATTAACAGTTAAAGTTATTTTTGTCCACTTAAATATGTTGTTCAATTTTCTTCCTGAAATCATAATTTCAAGGCAGTGCAGTAATAGTGCTACCCTCAAGGTATTTTCATTAGCTTTTGCTAAATCCTGACTTAGTTACTTAAGCAATTTTAATGCACATTATATTTCTAACCTAATCAGTTTGCAGATCATTTTTCACCCGCAGCCAAGCTTAGCAAACAAAAATCTGTTACTTTAAGCACTGTTAGGTTTTCTATTACATACCTCATTAAAACAAAATTAAAATAGACACCCTCGTAGATTTATGTTAATATTTTCAAAATAGTTTGTTTTATGTTGTCATTTGGTATACTTTCTGTACACCTAAAATTACTACTTGCTTAATCAGACCTTTGGTGTCATTTGCTGTCTAAAACCTCAGATGAGGTTGCTGTTTGACTGAACATAATTATAATGAGATTCCAGAAATAGATTCTTCTGCCAAGATTTGTGTTTGGTAATTAGAGTCCTCTTAACATTTGTTCCTATGCTGTCATTGAGTAATCACTCAAGGTGGACCACACTTCTGTGGTAGGGCAACATGGCTGCTTTACATACCTGAATAAAGTGCAGCAGATGGTCCATTATTTATTTTATTATGGGAGATGAGGTTTTAAAGACATATCAATCTGCCTTACATCTGATAGGTTCATTGCTCCACAATACTCAAAATTGTTCATACGACGATTGTCAGATTTAAGAAAGAGGTTTTTTTTTACTTCAGTTGTATCTTGCAATGTCAGGAATTGAAGATGAAACTTTCCATATACAAAATACATTTTCTATCAATGGTCTTCAGCATTTAACTTATTTTACTGAAAAAAATGTCACCTGAACATGGTAGGATGGTTTTTGACAGTTGATACTTATCATTTGACTAATTTTCCTCAGTTATTACTTCTCATACCCTTTTTTTTTTAACCTTTTGGGGCTGTTATTGGGTGTAGATTTGGTAGATTTGTCAATGTATAATCACTGTCAAATGGAAATTACATCTGCTTTATTTCAAAAGAAAATTCACACATGCGAATAAGCTAATTCCATATCTCAATTCCAAACTGGATCCCAATTCTGATTTAGAACAGAACCTGATTTCAAGGGCAATCAAAATGTTTGTTTACATTAAAATTTTGTTCCAAAGTTATATAATTTCACTTTTCACATTTTATGTACAAATTAGCCAATGATAATTTTTTATAATATAAATTTACAGAATATAATAGGGAGGGAGGAAGAGAGGGAGGGAGGAAGGATACATTTAAGAATAAAAGGGAATGGAAGAAGAAAAACAGTGCACTAGAATTCCTTACTTTTGTTTTCAGGAAATATTTTATAAGACTTCATTTCTAAAAAGCAAAAGTTTAGAGGTGTAAGCAGTGAAAAGATTTATGCATGAGATAAAGATTTGACCTAAAAGCATTATATTCCATTTACCCAGAATCACTATTGTCTACAAACTCACATCTTCCATAAACATTGAGTTTAATTTCCTTTGAAGGTAATAACGTTGATCTCAAGTTATTATGAAGTCCAAAATTAAACAGATAGGACCTGCCTTTAAACAATTGATAGGAAGGTGAAGAAAATGTAATTCTAAAGAGAAAATACTTCAAGGTGTTACATTAAATCGAGCTTTTCTTTTCAAAAAGCTGAACAAAAGAGGCAAGGGTTGAGTCACACACTTCTGTTTCTTCGCATTTAAATCAACCAAAGGCTATAGAAAATATCCCAATGCCAAAGATTCCTGAAAGAACCTACATCATGTTTTGAAACATGTTTTGTTTGTAAGAAAGCCTTGCCATTGCTAGAAATAATTCAGGGTGACTAAAAAGGCTAGAGCTGAGAGTCTAAAAAGACAGATTTTCAGGTTTGACAAATTGAAGAGGCACTGACTGAAATCGGAGGGACACAAATGAGCTACAAAACTCAAATCCAAGCCAAAGGCAACAGGAAGCCTTGCTGGCAAATGCTTCTAAATTCAAGAACAGAACCAAAGCCTGTCCTGAAGGAAGATATTTTGTATCAGTTGCAAAACACGACTTACTTCTAAAAGGCTGAAGTGAGAAATAAGCTATTTTTTTTCATTCCTCCATTTCATATGTTGGACAGGTTCTCTGAACTGAGATGCAATAGTGAATCCCTTCAAGGGTCTACCTAAACAACCCCTTAAACTGCATTCCAATTATTGTGCATGGTCTCTTTTTTGGCTTTTATGCTCTGTTGGCAAGTTTTTAGTCCCTAAGGGTCAAAGATGGGAAGCCAAACTCAGGAAATGCCAGACCCATTTGCTCAAATGCAGCCTTTTATCAAAGATAAAGAAATGAAACTGGCTAAAATTAACCAAATGCTTAAGATTCAGTATAATGGTAAGGACCGAATCCTCATGCGGGCTTAGAAACATCTTAGCATAGCTAGTGTGAAGACATGATAGAAGATTTGGCTGAATAGCCTTACCAGCTTTCACTAACTTTGTGCAATGTTAAATAAGGTTGGGATATTCCCGAGATTGCTATGTTTTGAGTATTGTATTCAAAACATTATATTTAAAATCAGAGAAAGAAGAGCACAAAAGTGTGGAAGAGATTAGGAAGCGTTTTGCCAGGGATTTGTGCTGTCTATTGGAAATTCAGTAAATAGATATACACATATTAGATTCTACAGAGTATAGATGGATAAAGTGAACATTTTAACACATACAAAATAGTACTAGAATCCAAGAAAGATGAACTGTGTAATTCCACAAAACCACAAGAATGTTCAAGGTGAATGCATTTTCATAGGCAAAATAGATGTTAATATTTGAATGATGGGAAGATGTTCATTCCTTTTAAATAAATGCTTGGCTAACAATTTCATCTATTTTCCCCCAAATGATGACTGAAAAACTGATGTTTTCACAAATGCAATGTCCATAAGAATCAACAAAATTCCTAGAAATACACTAGCATGTTTAAAAAGGAAAGGGCTAACTATGTTTGAGTTTTCTTTGTTCTGCCAGATACATCCTATTTTGACCTTGAACAAATCTTTTTATGCCTTCTAGATATTTTTTGTTTCTTCTGGAAAATAAGAATGAGTACAATCTCTCACCTTTTTCGTTTTCATCCAAGAAGCTTCTTCAGCTCACTTCAAACCACTAGCTCAGCTTTTTTTCTTAATTGAGGAGGATCACCATCACTGCAGTGGGCAGCAGAAGCATCCTTAGTGCTACTTAGCCCACAATTTTGCTTCCTCCACATGCCAGGCCATGTGAAGGCAATAATTCTGCAGTGGGAGTATTTAATAGCAGCCAAGTAAAACTGCCAATTCATAGCATCACATTACTAAATCTGTAGTGAGCTTCAGTTTCAGCTTCAGCTTCTTGGTTTTAGCTATGCATAACCTAAATTCCTAATTTTGGGCACAAGCATTATAGGGCAAATATGAGGACCACAAAAACAATGGGTGATGTTAAGGAATGAAATTATAGCTATCTCACAAAAAAAAATGAAGGAAAAAATCTGCAAGGCTTTCTTCTTTTCCTAAAATCTTTCAACACATGTTGACCAAGTCAAATCAATATTACTCCCTTTTCTAGGAGAAACCAATCTCTTACTGAAGGCTTCCAGCTATTGAAAGAATAAAGTTAAAACCCACCTCATTAATAATTAAGCCCTGGCACAATTGAAAATATATATTAAAAGGTCTGTGCTATCTACTCTTCAGATCCAAAGACAGAAGATAGTCAGCTTGAATTAACAAACTATTTATCTCCCAAAGGTGCTTTTTTCAAGGGGCATCTAGACTTTCTTTTAAAAAAAGACATCACACTATTTTTCTCATCTTAATTTAAACTAAAGAACTGTTCAGAGGTACAACTAAATAATCAGCTGTTTGGTGGCGATCTATCATTCTGCAAATATTCCAAAGCAGTGTAGAATATGGTTTAACTGGGCATTCCAAGGGGATAAATATTCCCTGAAAGCTATGTATGTATTGTGACATAGCTAGGACTCTTGCTATTTTTTAAATTATTATAGTTATCATAAAACTAGAATGATATAACACTTGTCTAAGGTCTTTGAACGGATCCTATCAAACAGCTGTAGACATCTTCTACACACATTAAAACCTGACATGATTAATTTCACCTGTAATGAAGTTTTATATGAAACTTAGCAGTCACCTAGTTTATCACCAACATTATCAAATTTTTGTGATATCACCAAAGGAGTTACAGGATATAAATCTTCTGAGAAAGAGATAAAAACAAACAAATTGTAACAAGGAGGGATTAAGCAGCTTCAGGGCATATAAAGTCATCTTATAGATAAGCACAAGAGGCTAATATAAATATGCCAAAAATTTTATTGGAAAAAAGTTATATAACAAGAGACAAACTGATTGGGCTTTGACCTACAAGCCTAAGCATAAATCTGCTGGAAGTTCTATTAAAAAGGGGCCTTTTTTGTGTTCTTAGCAAGAAATGCTCATATGAATCCTGTATAGCCCAAAAGTCATATGTGTGTATTTAAGCATGATTAGGCAATAAGGGGCAGAACAAAGAATAACAGATTTAATTCCAGGAACTTAAGTTCCAACTGATTGTTACAGGGAAAGTTTTAATAGTAAAACCAATCTGAGAGTAATTACTCAGAGCAGTGGTAGGTATCACAGTTTTATGGCGGTACGAAAATTATGGAATTTTGCATTAAGAAAAAATTTAATGACCTACCTATCTGCTGCTATGAGCCGTTATCCTCTGGATCAGTAGAAAAAAAATGTTTCCAAATATAAAATCCCATTTATTTATTTTTTTAATTTTTTTTAATAAATGCTTTTATTGTTTTTTATGGTACATACAGAAACTCTTTCCTCGAAAGTGTGATTCTCCTGGGTTACAAAGTTTTGTGCATCCATTGTATACTAATATTCCATACATTTTCTTCTATCCTCATAGTTTCATTGCATTCAAACAGTTACACTGTTCACTCATAGTGAATTAAATGTGTATTCCCTTCTTTACATCCGATATAGAACTCTTGTCATTTTATAATTTCTTATCCAAAGTTTCTCCCCATCATCCAGATTTATTGAATAACCAGATTTCTTGGTCCAGGCTATCACAGTTTCTTTGACTACTTCCTCCTGCATCTTATATTCTAACAAGTGCTCATACAATTTTTTAATCAGCTTTTCATCTTTTCCTAACAAGATTTCATCCAGTTTTGTCATTTCAGAGTAAAAACCATGCAATTTTACATCCTTCTTATATGCAGAATATATTTGCAGTTGATTATACCATGTTATGAATATTCCCTGGGCCTCCAACTCTGGCTTAGATTTGAGCTCTCCTTTCTCATTTAAAGTGTCTTTATATCTAATCATATTCTCCCATTTGATGAGATTGGGATATACTAAAGCTTCCACAGGTGACATACGAGCTGGCATTTTAACATTATATCGATCTCTTATGTTATCCCAAATCCTTAACAATGAATTTCTCATGGTATGTCTTTCGAAGTAACCATGCCCTTTTCTTGCTCCATACCGTAAAAAGGAACACTATCCAGACATCAGATCATGGCCCTCCAGTGTTAACAATCATGCATTTCTTAGCTCTATCCATTCTTTTATCCATACTAATCCCAAAACTTGATAGTATAGCTCCCAGTTTGGGAGCCCAATGCCTCCTCTAGTCCTTGCTTCTTGCAACATTTTAAGATTAATCCTCACCTTCTTGCCCTGCCATATGAACTTTAGGACAGTTTTGTTTAGCTCATCAAAATATTTGTTATCCAATTTAATCAGCATAACTTGAAAAAAGTATAGTAACCTTGGTAGTATATTCATTTTGGTTACAGCTATTCTTCCCCATAAAGATACTTGAAGATGGCTCCATTTCCCCAGATCTGCTTTAATTTTCTATAATACTTTCATGTAATTATCTCTAATCGTAATACTTTTTGCCAATAATAGTACCCCCAGATACTTAACTCTCTTTGCAGTTTGTATCCCCAACATCTCACTTAACTCTCTCTTTTATTTCTCAGTTACATTCTTCACCAACATTTTAGTTTTTTCCTTATTTATTTTTAAACTGGCCATTTCCCTGTATTCCTCAATTCTTTTCAACAATCTGGCCCTGATTCCATAGGATCTTCCAGGATAAAAATCAGATCATCTGATGCAGAAGTGTAAACAAATATCTCTGGAAGTAAAGCACAATAAGCAATAAACTTGAACATAGAATCTCCCCAAATATGGCTTTTTTTGGAAGAAGATGTAACTGGGCTGCCTAATGGGCTGGAACTGTAGAGGACTGCATACTGTGACAACTTATCTAATTATATGGGATATAATCAGCCATTATTCTGTATACGAAATTAATTCTGAATGACAGGGAAGAAGGGAAGTCAGTGAAATCTTAAGTTATTTTCGTGTTGCTTACATAGATATTCAATAGATCAAGGGAAAAAATTCAAAGATAACGTTTTCCAGAGGAAAAATTCTTTGATCCTTTCCTTTTCCTTACTCAGCTAGAAAAAGAATGCATAGAATATACTCCAAGTATTTTCCACCCCAATTAAATGCCATGGCTGCTCTTTCAGCTACTGTATATGCTAGATGAGATTCCAGGAACAGCAAAAAGCAGCAAAATTTTTACTATTTATAAACAAGAAAGCAAATTTAAATGGGTGAATATGTGAAGCATAATCAAAACAAAACAGATATTCCAAGTTGTGTACAGATCTATTATCCAAGACCTGTGTTGAAATTGGGCTCTTCTTTGATCAGCCTAACCACAGTACTGTATTTTAAAATTCATTTTACAGTTAGGTTGAACCAATAAATCTCACACAGCCTAGATACACCCACAGAAATGCATAGATATTATAATAGTAATTCCATTGAGAAAGAGAAAACCCAGGAGGCAGACTGCAAGCCAGAGAGAATTCATGAACCTTATTTATTTTGTTGCTTATTTATTTATTTATTTATTTATTATTTAAATTTGTATCCCGCCTTTCTTCCCCAGTCAAGGGGAACACAAGGCAGCATCAAGGGGAACACATTTACCACTGCTGACTTCCAAAGTTTGTTGGCAGTTTATAGTAACATGAAACCAAAATAAAAACAGAGGTAGTAGGATCAAAAATTTTACATGATCAATAAGTAAGAATGAGTTTTTCTCTTTTGCAAATGTTTGTTGAGCCAGAGGTTAATCCTCTCATCTCAGCAAGGTATGCATTTCAGAGATTCGAGCAGCTGTAGAAAAACCTTGGCTTTGTTGCCTGTGAGATGAATCCACAATAATTGTGGTCAAGCTTTCCAGTGATCTCAGTGATTGGGTGTGTGTATGTGGGGGGAGGGGTAGAAGAAATTTTCCCATCTGCTGTGAACCCAACCCTCCTGAGCTTTAAAGGTGAGCAACCTGCATTTTCTATTTTGTAAGGAAAACCAATGGCAGAAAAAGTGAGAATTTTAGTGGGTATAGTTGATCATCACATATAGTCCTGCAGAAATTTCACCCTCTGCAAGATTATAAGTATGGGACTCCTGTGCTCCTTTGCATCTGGAGTTTCTAGCATATACTCTTCCCAGAATGTGAAAAGCAACCAAACCAAACAAAAAAAGGAGTAGGGGATGGGGAATGGCATTGATTATAGATGGCCTGCTGGATGTTAGATTAGGCATCTGCTCTCCCTTGAAGCTAAGTGCTAGAGATCGAATGGCTCTTTTCTATCCAAGTCTGAGGTTTCTGTAATCCCTTCTGATTTTTCTGAAATGATGTTCAGTCATGTGTCTGGAGTTACAAGCGTGGACTTAACATCTTGTCCTTCCCTCCCTATATGATTGAGTGAGTGAGTGTGTTTCTGATTTTTATTGTATAGGCTTGTTGTTTTATTCTGTTGTTTGCCGCCTCGAGTTCCCCAAAATGAGAGAAGAGAGGCGGG
>JANHGC010006137.1:36960-47471 GCA_027560395.1 Boaedon fuliginosus | reverse complement strand
TAGTCGGTCCCACCTCCCTGCGGCGGGGAGTGGTCGTCTGGAAGTCCAATTTTATAAGGGAATGATCTGACCATGACTAGGGCTCTCACAACTTCTGAAGGCAAGCTGTTCCATTGGTTAGTTATTCTCACTGTCAAAAAATGTTATTTCCTTATTTCTAGGTTGAATCTCTCCTTGATCAGCTTCCATCCATTAAATTAATAATTAAAAGCTTTAATACAGTTTTTATTTATTTTTATTTTTTATGTAATCATTTAATAGTTCAATAACTTGGGTTTATGTATTGCATAAAACTGTAATATGGTTTAGTGCTTTGTGAATCTGCCAACTGTGGTTTACACAACAACTGATCATTAAATAAAGTATGGATTTTTGTGATATACAATACAAGCAACACATTCTCCCCAAGAAAAACTGACCCATATGTTTTCAAAATACACTTATAATTGAATCACAGTTAAGATTGATTTTTGAGTTCATGTGACACATTGATTAACATATAATCATTTTTAAATGGTCTATCTTAACATATGAATCCAGCCAAAGTAAAACAGAAATAAATGATTGTAATTTGTATTATTACATGATTGAAAATATGAATGCTTCTAAGACTATAAGTCACTAAAGCAATTGAAGGAAGATATGCTCCCTTCTTATTCTCTATTTATGGTTTTAATTTAAAGGCCTGATATGCTGATGTAGTCCTCTTTGTTCCGTAATATTTGACACTTTTATACAGTCAGTGACCTTTTTATACATTTACTGCTTGTTGAAGTTTGAGATACTAAGGCTGAGAACTCTCACTTCTCAAATATATAATTTGGAGTGTGTTCATGTGTACATAATACATATTGCGTGCAGACACACACAGCTTCCCATAGTTCTTGTTCCATTTCCTGAAGCTACAATATATGGCATAATTTTATACCAGAGATCCCTAGCTCCACTCCATTAGGATAAAACATAAATGTCACCCCTTCAGCATAGATGGAGCTATAACCTCTGTCAGCATATATTCCCTACTAGCAAAATTTAACCAGAACACACACAAAACAGATAATGACGTGTGTGGCATAAATGTTCATAATCCCATAATTCCTGAAGGTGCAATTTTCCCCTCCATCTTCTTCAGCAAAGGGAAATAGGTTGGTGGGATTGAAGTCCCTTTAGTAAGCTCCTTGTCAATTAAATCATTTAATGCTCTATCACTTGCAAATTACAGTTTAAATTTCTTCCTTGGACTGGCTTGCTTTTACTTGCTAGCAACTGGAACTGAAACAGGTTAACAGTTTCATAACAGAACAAGGAGGATGGGAAAAAAGAAGAGGCAGTGTGAGAATTCAGGCTCGCTGTCTTTGAATAAATCAACCAAGCAACTAAAAACTGAGGATTATTTCGAAAACAAGAAGGCAACAAATGTAATCCACAGGGGAAAGCGTTTTAAAGAGTTGCTTTTGAAAGCAAGTTTTCCTTAAAGATGGTACTCTAGAAACTCTTCTTAAAAACTGTCTCAATGTTTAAGGTTGAAATGAAATAGTGATTCATGACTTAATAGACCTTAAATAGGCTTTGGCCCAAGGCAATAATTTTTTTTTTAACTAAATCAGTTTAGGGTATTGAAGGTCTTCTTTCCACACAAGCATCAATGTCCCACGGACACTTGAGGCTGGGGAGAAAACCTGCAAATTATAGCTGCTCTAATTCCCACTTAAACACAATCACTATACAGTAACCAACAGCAAAGTAAAGGCTAAGATAAAAATGGGAAGAAACATCATTTTAAAAAATGAAATGGTTGACTGGAAAGAAGAAAAGATCAGAAAGCAGAACATTGTATACTATAAACTCATTTTGTGCTTCTGAAAACTATTAACTGGGACTATATACCGCAATATGAAATCTGTTATTTTACATTAAAACAGACCAATAGAAATCTCTTTATGTTTGAATGGTGTATCATTAAATGATACACCATTCAGTACCAAGGATATCATTGCAATTAATTTTCAAGGGTATCATAATTCAGTACTAATCTGCATGAGAAATCTTGACGCAAAATTTACTATGAGCACAAACTTTTCATACAACCATATGTAAATTAATATAAAGACAAGGAAGACAAAGTTATGGCATCATTTTGCAACCTATTTCAGTGGGTGGTAAATAGTATCCTCCCAATGGTCAAAACTACAACTCAAGCCAGAACTGGGAAAATATCCAGACTACAGGTACTCCACGTCTTATGACCTTTCATTTAATGATCATTTGAAGTTATGAAAGCGCTAAAAAGAAGGGTCCTCACATAACTGCTCCTCACATTTACAACCGTCATAGTCACACAATCAAAATTTGGGCATTTAGCAACTATTTGCAACCTTCACAGGAGGCTTTTGGTAAGCAAAAGAAGAAGCTTTTTGCTCATGTGATTTGCTTAATGACCGTTGCAAAAAAGTTGTAACATCAGGTGCAATTCACTGAATGAATCCATTCATTCGCTTAATGAATCCAACGTAATTACTTGGAGTTACAAAGTAAAGATACACAGGATTATTATTTTTTTTAAGATGAAAGGCTTAATGGGCTCAACCATCTAATTGGTGAATACAGACAATAGCTTGTCTAGTTTCATCACTGGAAGCTTTCAAGAAGAGACTGGACTGCCATTTGTCCAAAATGGTGTAGGGCGGGGGTGGGGGTGGTGCTGGACTAGATGACCTACAAGGTCTCTTCCAACTGTTAATCTGTAAGCTACAATGTTTAAGAAATACACTGGAGGTTTTAGTCTGTTAAACTTCACCATGCTTTTTAAGGTGCAGAGTTTTAGCATTTAGAATGACATCCGCTCAAATCTGGTGGACTGGAAAATCTGCATATATACAATATTTATAACATTTTACTTACCTTCCTAAGAACTGAACTTCCCCTCTGTGATGATGGGGAATTGACTTGTATCTCCCTGTATCTCCTTCTGGCCGAGTAACCAAGTAGCCTGCATAGTGAACCCTGGAGGACAAAGGAAGTCATTAAAGTGCTTTGAATTTAGTATTTGTCAACACTAACCATTTGAGCAAATATCATAGTGACATTATTCCTAAGCAAGCATCCCAACATATCTCCTACATTAGCTTATTTATATACTTTTTCATTTGAAGTAGTTGTCTGGCAGCCTGTTATTATATGGAAGAAAATGGAATAAGATGTTCATTTACTGATAACTATGAAGCTATGGGGTATAGCTATAACAAGTATTGTAGTTATGTACTTCTAAACAGAGATTACCTAATAAAGTAAATTAACTATAGCCAGGAAATAAACAGTACTTCATGGGTCAACTTAAATTATAAAGGTGGAAGTTGTAGACTTTATTTTTTATTATTTATTTATTAAAATTATATGCCTCTTATCTTGCCTAGGCAGCTTACAATCAATAAAAGCAACAATATGAAATGTTAAAACAATAAATGGTAATACTAAATTGATATAAAATTAATGATGGGAAGAAAGGCTAACTTTGTATCATTGATATAAAATTAATGATGGGAAGAAAGGCTAACTTTGTATCAGTGATAATGACATGGCTGGGGAGGTGGGCATTATCTAGATGTTACCTTCAGAGGTGGTATTCAGCCAGTTCCAACAGGTTCCAGAGAACTGGTAGCGATAATTTTGAATGATTCAGAGAACTGGCAAATACCACCTCTGATTGGCTGACACCATAGCCATGCCCACCAAGTCATGCCCACAGAACCGGTAGTAAAAAAATTGAATACCACCACTGGTTATCTTGTAAGAGTGGCAGCTGCCAAACCAGGGCTGAATAGCATAAAAAGAAAATAGGGAAGACTTTCTGGCAGTTGGTATTTCTAAGATAAGTATATAATGCAAGATGTAACCAAGGATACAAATTTTCTGAGAAGACTGAAAAAGTCACTCCTTTTTAATTTTATACTGCAATTCTTATTGTTCACGTCTTGTGGAATTTGAAATTAAATCTTGGAGCCTGGTCAATTGGAATTTACATGCAACCCACCCTCTCCATCTCCTGCATGCAACATACCTGTTCCAAAGGTCGTCATCTTCTCCACCCCAGCCCCAGAACCCGTTTGCAAAGCCGTTGATTTTTTTGAACTGTTTCACTGTCAAGCCACTCACGCCACCAAAAAATTCAGCATATGGAAGGCTACAGATATATGCAAATAAAAATGTCAGTCAAGGTAGAAATGAATAGTTTTTAGTGGTCACAGCAAATATGTGGTTGTAACTTGTCTCAATTTGTTACAGTAGAATCAGCTTCTAATTAATTTTCTACTTTTAGCATTACACTCACTAGGGAATTACACTTACTTACATATACATGTACTTATCCAACTTAGCAGCAAAATGTCTTGGCATCTGTCCACATCCGTAATAGTTACGATCATTTTCAGGTATATGGTCCACATCGTGAAAAATCAAACAGTCCCAATCCAAGTCCTTCATAGCTTCCCGAAAGCCAACATTAAAGAGCATAGCACGATTAAAGGGCTGATTACCTGCCTAGAAGAAAAGCCCAATATAAATATATACATATATATAAAAGGCAACCTGACTTCCAATACTTGAAGTGGATAATAGGTGCATTTAGTTGCTTCATATCTTACAGTATGGTAAATTTTCTATTTCAGAGACACAAAGATTTTTCTTTCAAATTTTGCCTATTTTTTTTTTTTGTTTAATTAGATTGACATGTCTGACATATCAGCAGATTAAGGTTTGCAGATATGAGACCTTATAGGACCACCCTAAAGCCTAACTATAAGTACCAAAGAAGACACTGCTGCCAGGCTAATCCTTGAAAAATAGGAGTTAAACACATGCCAAGAAACACAGTGATATCATGCCCATCTTGATATATAGGCTGAATTTGATTAACTCTTCAATATAAATGCAATGCAAAACTTGTATATCGCTTTTGTCCCATGATAGCCCAACCTAGTCTGCACAAGGAGCTTCAAGGCCTTTTGATAGAAGCATAAGGATCCCACTTACGGTAAGTGGCTCTTACACATTATAGGCAATTGCACACACAAAAAAAGCAAACATGCAAACACTGTAAGAGTTTCATCAAGGAGAAGTGTGGCAGTTTAAATCTGTTTTTGGAGCTTTGTACATTTTTGTACAAAGTTGAACCAATTCTTGGGGTATATTGAGTCAATTAAAGCTATACGTCTTACCAAAATTTAGATTTAGATACTCAGGTTTTAACTACAAATCAACAAACAAAACACACACTTCCATTACCTCAAATTTAAAACAACACTCTGAACATTTGAGATATAATATCGTTGAGCAAAATCTCTATGAGTAGATCTTTCTTATAGGGTTTTTGGGAACCCTGGTGGTGCAGACTCTAGAATTAGCTGAGGAACGAAGAACTTGACTGTGCCCTTTGTGAAGCAAGTAAATTCTGAGCAAGGACGGGAGAGCCTTCCCTATAAGAATTGACTTGCCTGACAGGGGGCGGAGCCCAAGTGACATCACCGAGCCCATCTTGGATCCTCTGGAGAATGCAGTATTGCAGGCAAACTGTGATTACAACCAGGAATTTGATTCTGGCGGACTCAAGATTGACTCAGCCTTTCATCATTCCAAAATTGGTAAAATGGGGACCCAGGTGGTTCGGGGCAATATGCTGACATTTGTAAACCACTCAGAGAGTGTTGTAAAGAACTTTGGGGCGGTCTAAGTCAAAGTGCTATTGCTATTATACAACAGATCAGCATTTCTCCATCACTAGAGAAGAAATTAGCAGAGCTGTGGAAATCTTTAAAAGTTTTATTTTATAAGTTTAAATGAAACTGTTCCTTGAAGATGTTTTGTAAAGCAATATGTCCTCCTTGCTTCTAAAAATGAAATGCATACATCATTTCATATCTCTATCTGGGGCCTCCTCCAGCAGTTGCAGTAACTGGAAGAATATTTTATATTTGCACTCTGCATGGGTAGAAGTTTCTGGCTAGGGGAACAGTCAGCCAAGCCTTCAGGATGACATGAGTTGCTTCATTAAAAGAATTATTTCAGTATTTGACTTGGTGAGAAAATGTTATCAAAACAAACTAGTGTTCGCAAGTCTAGAATTTAACCTTGAAAACAAAAACAGTAAATGCAAACTTACTTGCTCAATGACATAAAATGCAAATTGCAAACGTTGGCGTTGCAGCATTGGAATAAGATGTCTAAAGAGAACTGGCAAATGTTCAAAACGATTGCGGAATGGAATAAGAATAGCCACCTACAAGGAGAGAGATCATGAGCTCTTCTAAGATCTAGCAGGCAACCTAAGCTATTGATACTGGATAAGTACAGATGTAAACCTCACATGGACATTATTTTTGTAAGCAAAATCCTTAAATCCTTAAGAGTAGGAAGTAGCTTGCCTAAATGTTCCTTTCTTGCAAAATTCTGTTTGAATATGTTACAATAAAATTCAAATTAATTTATTTTAGCCTAATAAGAAATGGGCACATTATTTCAGTCCTTGTAAACATTTAAAGCTGTGGCTTCAGAGCTTGATTCTTGAACTGGCATTACATTAAAATATCATATTGAACTCCAGTTCTTCAAGACAGATCCCTAATTTTATTTTTAATATTCCTAGGATCAGTTCTTGAAGTGAGATTTCCAAAGTGGAGAAATCAGTAGTGCTAGAAACTCTGCTTACAACGTGTGTGCGAGATACACTAACAATATTAGCTAGCTGTGTAATAAAATGTTTGCAAGCAAACCACTAAAATATATCCTTGTCTATTATAATAGAACAGCTACCAAAATAAAAACTCCTGAATTATAAGGCCAACAGCTTAAATAAAAACATTTCAAAACATAAATATAAGCGTTGTCCTTTATATTTACATATAACAAATTCAGGATTTGAGATTAGCATTATTATTTTCAACATTCCCTTTCTATAGCTTACTTTCCAGCGAGGCAAGCAATCACTAGGCTTCCAGTGGCCTCCTAATTTGATAGTAGGGTCTTGAGAGAAAAACTGGTGGATCTCATCCATACTGATTTCACTCATATTTACATCAATTGGCCCCTCTGTGTATGTAAATAGCATAAAATCAGAAGCAGCAAGCACAGCTCTAAAAACACATTTTGCAATATCTCCTTATCATGTTATACATTTTGTTGTTATACTACTGTTATTGCTATCTTGCAATCAATTGTAATTTCCAGACTTAACTGTCCCCCTTTTACTATTTTAATCAAAGTACTAAGCCAATAAATTTACCTAAACCTACAAATTATCAATAAATTATCATTTATTTGTTCCCTTGCAAATAAAATTTGAAGGCTTACTAGGTTATTGATAGCACAAGAATTAGGTGATATAAGAATTAGAAGCCTCTTGCATTCGTGGAGTACTTGGGTATTAGAGAGAGCTTAAACAACCTATATGCTTTTAGGTATTCATATATCACCTTTATGAATATCTAATAAGAGTCTCCAGGTGCCTATGGAGGGTAATAAAATGTTTTTGTTGATTACTTTAACTACTTTAAACATGAGAGAAATTCCAATCCAATAAATAATGTGGTAAAGGGTCTCTTTTTCTTCCCCATCCCTAGTTAAGAAAATCTGGACATGAATGAACTAAGCAGATTTTATTAATAGATTGTTCATTAATGAACAAAATAATGTCTGGACCACGGAAAACCATGAAGGGATGCTTCGCTCAACGAATATTCAATGGCACATCCTTTTTGAATCTGTTTTGCTAAGCACCAGAACCTGCTCCCTTTTCTATAAACAAAATAGTTATCTTTCTTCACCTGGTGCCAATTCAATGGTTTATCCAGCATTTCAAGAAATAGCTTCTGTACAGTCTGGAAGTGTTAGCTGAAGCCTTGATATAGCCTAAAGCAATTCAAAGAATTAAGCAGTGGTTTCTTCCACGATATAATCTTAATTCAGAAATCTACTTATTACATGAATAATGAATTCTAAATTGAACAAATTGTATTCAGATTCAATTAAAAATGTAAAATATATGGAGCAACGCTGAAATAAATAAGGTTTCAGAAAATTTATTTCTGGCTGGAATATGACTTTATACATGTGAGCATATAACCGGAAAGGAAGAAGAGTGATTATGTAAATTATAATAAAACTTACTCATAGAAGGAAGCCTCTCAGGGCAAGTATGATTTGGAAAATAAGTAAAATCTTCAGGAAGGAAAGTTGTTGTTTGCAGAAAGTTTTCACTATGATTCAAATCAAGAGGATAATCTGATGGAAGAGTGAGAAAATAAGACTGTTATTTAAAAGTATTTCTTTATTTACTATTGCTAGGCAAGTAATTCAGTTTATTTCTTAATATCTTTGGTATAATGCAACATAAACAATAACTTTCATGATTTCATCATTACAAAATGAAATTTCCTCCCAAAGAAAAAGAGAAAGAAAAGGAATTCCAGAATTAATGCATTAAATACATATAAAGCCAGTAAAGACATTAATAGCTGGGTCAATACATCATTTTATTAATTTTATTAATTTTATGAATTCCTAATATTTATCTTAGGATTTGCCATGCTATGTTCATATTTTATATGTCAACAGTACCATGAAAGCAATATTTGGATTGTTATTATGTAAAATACACAACAGAAGCAGGCAGAATTATGGACATTTAATTCAACATAAGTATTTGATAGTGGCTATAAAAATATTTGCTGACCTATCTCTTTTGATAAAGAAGCCATTCTTCTTTCAACCCAGATTTTTATTAAGAAAAAATATTTTAGTTCATTAATACAGCATCTGCACAGTGGATTTAACAGGCTGGAAAAACACTCTAATATCCTGGACAGGCACTATAGTATTCTGAACTAGACAAAATTATCAAATATAATAAGACCATTTTCTTGATGTGTCTGACTGCATGTTTAAAAGAGTCTAATGCATGAACACAAATGAAACTGAAATAAATAATCTACCCACACTTTCGTTAGCTATAGTATACTGTTAAGACCTTAACACTGATTTAAGAGGGACAGGTTAATCCTCAGGATCAACGACACATTTTCCCATTTCTAATATCCATTTATTGGATATTTAATCTGAGCCCATTTCAATTTATATGTTATAACGTATTTTTATTTATGATTAGTTTATTTCATTTTACAATAGCATATACTAGTGATGACGTGCCCAAAGCGTGCATGTGCGTATCCCCAAAATACAACACACATGCCCCATGCATGTGCCCTGCCTCCATGCATGCATGTCTGACCCCTGCATGGCGCCTTGGTCCCCACGCATGCGCCCTCCGCACGTCCCCGCTACCCATGCATGGGCACCAGCAACTCGAAGACCAGCTGGCCAGCAGGTACATGTGCATGCGCAGCAGAGCTGAGCTGGGGCGACTGATCTGTGTGCCACCTCTGGCACACGTGCCATAAGTTCGCCATCACGGGCATATATCAATTACTTTGCAAGACCCTGTGCAAGTAAATCATAAAAATAATAACATAATAACCAAAATAAGTAACAGGTATCAAATCAAAACTAACAGGGATGTTTATCTTTTCAAAAATGTCAACCTATCTGCTGAAGACCAAACAAAACAGAAGATCTTCACTCGCTTCCAAAATATAAAACCTTCTTCACTTCAGAAGAAAGAGAATTCCAATAATCTAGAGTAACCCTAGGGAAACCCTGGCTCTATGTTGTTGTTTGTGACCAATGTGAACAAATTTTCCAGCTAGCTGCAGTTATTTACATAACTGTTATAAAATGGCTTATGTGACATAAAATGCCTTATGTTTCCTAGCACTGAGGATGAATATTTTGTGTTCTAATCTAACATACCAAATCTATGAAAACATGCATACTAAATTACAATAAAAAGATTCTAATTGTTTTTTTCCCAACATTTAGATTGTCCTCTTATTTTTTTTTCAAAAGGTCCCAGTGTTAAAAAGTTCAGCTATCAGAATGTGTAACAATGGCAGCAGCATGCTCATATTTCACCGTGAAGGAGGCCAACATGAAACTGAAATCTGAAATTAGGCAATACAAGGCACTCCATTAGAATCTATATTAGCAAGGTGATTGAGCTTACATGTTACGTCATAGCAACATATATATTCTTATTTATTTATTTGATTTATATCCCGCCTCTCTTCACCCAAAAGGGGAACAATTTCTTTCTTCTGCTTTTTATCTTAATTTTTATGATAGCTACACTTTGTACAGATCTGAACAATGCATATTAAGACAAGTAGAATTTCAACTCGTGAATTTCTTTGATATCAAACATATTACTCAGAATTACTCAGAATGCTCATTTTTTTTATTTTTACCCTTTCCCTTCTAATGAAACTATTGTGGCTTTCTTATAAATGAGCCTGTTAACATCAGCATGTGACAACATGCTGATTTTCATGAGAAAATTACATGCAAAAATAAAGACAGTTGTGAATGAATTCAGAGGCTGCATAGCCCTCTAAATACAATGAGATGTC